>PVKV010002474.1:69381-167627 GCA_004027835.1 Alouatta palliata
GCAATTCTCCTGCCTCAGCCTCCCGAGTAGCTGGGACTACAGGCACGTGCCACCATGCCCAGCTAATTTTTGTATTTTTAGTAGAGACGGGGTTTCACCATGTTGACCAGGATGGTCTCGATCTCTTGACCTCGTGATCCACCCGCCTCGGCCTCCCAAAGTGCTGGGATTACAGGCGTGAGCCACCGCACCCGGCCTAGTTTACAGATTTTAAAAAATTAGTGGACCTGGGCCTGGCGCGGTGGCTCACGCCTGTGATCCCAGCACTTTGGGAGGCGGAGGCAGGCAGATCACCTGAGTTCAGGCGTTTAAGACCAGCCTGGCCAACATGGTAAAACCCCGTCTCTACTAAAATGCAAAAAATAGCTGGGCATGATGGCGGGTGCCTGTAATCCCAGCTACTTGGGAGGCTGAAATGGGAGAATCACTTGAACCCGGGAGACAGTGGTTGCAGTGAGCTGAGATCATGCCACTGCACTCCAGCCTGGGCGGCTGAGTGAGAATCCATCTCAAAAAAAAAAAAAAAAATTAGTGGACTTTATTATTTATAGCAATTTTAGTTTACAGAAAAATTGATTGGCATGCACAGAGAATTCTCACATACTTCCTCTCCCTATTCATGGACAGCTTTTCCTACCATTACATCTTGTGTTAGGTATGGTACACTTGCCAAAATTGATGAACTGATCTTGATACCTTGCTAACTAAAGTCCATAGTTTATATCAGGGTTAACCCTTTGTGTTGTACAGTTCTATAAGTTTTAGTAAATGTATGATGACATCCATCCATCATTATTGTATCGTACAGAATAGTTTCACTGCCTTAAATATTTCTTGTTCTTCACCTATTTGTCCCTTTTTCACTTCTATTGAACCTGTGGAAAGCATTAATTCTTTTATCATTTCCACAGTTTTGTCTTTTCCAAAACATAATAGGATTAGAAGCATACAGTATGTACTTTCTAAGATTGTCTTCTTTAGCATTGTGCTTTTAAGATTCCCCTGTATCTTTAGATGGCTTGATTTCCTAAAATCATTGTATAATAGTCCATTGTATGAAAATACCACAATTTGTTTACTCATTCATCTATTAAAGGACATCTTGATTGCTTCCAAGTTTTGGCAATTATTAATAAATCTGCTATAAACATTCATGTTTAGGATTTTGTATAAACATAAGCTTTCTACTCGTTTGAGTAAACACCAAAGAGCACGACTACTGCAATATATGATACAAATATATTTAATTTCTGAGAAACTGCTATCATGTCTTCCAAAGTAGCTGCACCATTTTTCATTCTCATCAGCAATGAATGAGAGTTCCTGCTGCTGCACCTTCTTGCCAGCATTTGGTATTGTCACTGTTTTGAACTCCAGCCATTCTACCAAGTGTGCAGTGGTGTCTCATTGTTGTTTAAATGTGAAATTTCCTAATGATATATGGTGGTGTACTTCATTTCACATGCTTATTTGCCATCTGTATATCTTCCTTGGAGAAGCACATACTTTTAGTGAATGCTTACTGTGTATCAGGCAATGCATTATATATCAGAATCATTTATCAATCTTTCACATAGAAAATATACACTTACTTTACTAGGTAGTTTTTTAAAGTTAATGTACTTTCTCAGAAAGTGATAACTAAGCCAATGTCAAAAGCTGTGTTTTCCATCAGAAAATTTACTACAAATCCACAATTTTATGAGTAAAATTCTATAAAATCACATGGATTTTTTTTCTTCCTAAAATAGCATTCCCCACTAAAAAAAGATGTGCATATGCTAGACATTTGTAAGAAGTGTGTCATACTCATACTCAACTCAATACATGTCTATCATATGATACAACAGTTTCATTCTTGGAATATAGAATATACCCAAAAAGAATGTGTGTATACACACACACACACACACACACACATACACATTCCTTTTGATGTATGCTTTGAGATATATATATATGCCTTTTGGTATATATATATATGGCATGTAAAATAATACTCATAATAGCATTAACAATTGCAAAAAATGGAAACAACCAAAGTCTATTACCAACAAACTAAGTAATTTGTGATATGCTCATTCATATGCTGAAATACAAAAAGAAAAAACAAGCTGCAGCAAAGTGAACAAATAGATTGTTACTACAAGCAACAACTTGGTTGACTCTCACAAACATAATGCTAAAAAGTAGAAACCAGGCAAATAGGAGCACATGCTAGTACTTTAATGTATATGGACTTCAAAAAGAGAAAGAAGTGATGCATAATGCTGGAAGTCAGGACAGCAGCTACCTTTGGAACTGGAATACCTTTGGGGTGTGAGGCACGTGAGCAGGATGGGACATGGGAGGGACTTGTGAGGTATTGATGATATTCCATTTCTCATGAGCTCTTTATATGGTTATGTTCACTTTGTTAAAAATCTTTGAGTTGTATAATTGTGATTTGTGGCATTTTCTAAATGTTTGCTGTATTTCAATGAAATGTTAACTCTAAAAAACAGAGGTAACATATTAAAATTTCTAACTCTCTTTAGTTCTTATATCACTAGATAATAAAAATTTATACATTAAATAAACATAAATATATACCTGGAGGTTATAATTATTAATACTGGCAAAAGAGTAAAATCTTGAGTCTGGCTATTTTTGTATGTTTGTATGTATGTTGAAAGTTTGAAATAGAATAAGAATATAAACATAAATATATTCTGCATAGTTTATGTGTTTGTATGTACATTTTTCATATTATAATTATCCTTATTTTTGCTTCTGTTTAATTATACTTTTGAATCCTAATATATCTACCCACACAAACACACAAATTTGGTTATTGCATTTCAACAGTCTTACGAATATTAAGTTGGTATAAGTATGCAAATTTCATCACAAGGAGGATATTATAGGTAGGGATCCCTTGAGGATATAGTTGTGTTTTTTCTTTCTCCCAGATGTGTTCTGAAAATTCAATGACTGACCATGTTAAGCTAATTGAAGGATATGAAGGGTGACTGGATTGGATTGCAAGCAAAGTACATAAAATGTGGTTGTGGAATTCCATAGCGCTGGTCTCATTCACAGTGTCTTCAGTGTGAGGACTCAGCCCAAAGAGCCCCATATTAGACTATTACTGAAATGTTTCTTTATATATATATATATATATAAAGTGTTTTATATATAATGTTAAATATATATGTATGTATGTGTGTGTGTGTGTGTGTGTGTGTGTGTGTGTGTATATATATATATGGAGAGAGAGAGAGAGAGAGAGAGAGAGAGAGTTGTTCATAGTTATAGGATACAAGTGATATTTTGATATAAGGGTACAATGTGTAATGACCAAATCTAAGTAATTGGGGTATCAACTGCCTCAAACATTTATCATTTGTATGGGAAACATTCCAAATCTTCTCATTATTTTGAAATATACAATAAATTATTCTTAACTATAATCACTCTGTTATGCCATAAAACACTAATACTTATTCCTTCTAACTGTATTTTTGCACATTAATCAATTCCTTTTTACTCCCCCTTCTCATTACCCTGCCCAATCTGCTAAACAAGTCCATGAAATTATTTCTTTCAGCTCCCACATATGAGTGAGAACATGCAATATTTGCCTTTTTGTGCCTGGCTTATTTCACTTAATAGAATGTCCTCCAGTATCATCCATATTGCTGCAAATGACAAGATTTCATTCTTTTTTATGGCTGAATGTTATTATATACCACATTTTATTATTATTATTTTGAGAGTCTCCCTCTGTCACCAGGCTGGAGTGCAGTAGCGTGATCTCGGCTCACTGCAGCCTCCACCTCCCAGGTTCAAGGGATTCTCCTGCCTCAGGTCCCCGAGTACATGGGACTGCAGGCACGCGCCACCATGCCCAGCTAATTTTTGTATTTTTAGTAGACACAGGGTTTCACCATGTTAGCCAGGATGGTCTTGATCTCTTGACCTCATGATCCACCTGTCTTGGCCTCCCAAAGTGTTGGAATTACAGGCATGAGCCACTGCACCTGGCCTATATACCACATTTTAAAGATCTATTCATCTGTTCATAGACACTTAGGTTGATTCCATACGTTGGCTATTTCGAATAGCACTGCAATAAACATGGGAGTGCAGATGTTTCTCCAACATACTGATTTCGATTCTTTTGGATATATACTGAACAGTGGGGTTGCTGGATCATGTGACAGTTCTCATTTTAGTTTTTTGAGGAAACACCATACTGTTTTCCATAGTGGCCACACTAGTTTATATTCCCACCAATAGTGTGCTATCACTGAAATCTGAAGCTATTCTCCTCTTATGAGTATTTTAAGGAAGAATTGTTTAAAACAATCTAAAGATTCCATTTAACTTACCAATTAATAAGTACCTTCAGGCTGGGCGCAGTGGCTCATGCCTGTGATCCCAGCACTTTGGGAGGCTGAGGCAAGTGGATCACTAGGTCAAGAGTTCAAGACCAGCCTGGCCAACATGGTGAAACCCCGTCTCTACTAAAATACAAAGAATTAGCTGGACATGGTGGCGGGTGCCTATAATCCCAGCTACTTGGGAGGTTGAGGCAGGAGAATCACTTGAACCCGGGAGGCAGAGGTCGCAGTGAGCCAAGATTGTGCAGCCACACTCCAGCCTGGGCAACACAGTGAGACCCTGTCTCAAAAAAGAAAAAAGATACCTTCATTTATAAGTACCACCCACTGTTATCCATTCAACTATGTTCACATCCTACTAAAATTTCTTATATTACTAAGCTAAAGCAGACTGTACTCATGTTCTTCTCAAGCCTAGATAGCAGTGTTGAAAGTAAACATTTTATTTCTTACAGAAAAAAAAGCAGAAGACAGGGAGAAACTTGGGTCAGAAAGTGAGATATTAGACCATCTAGTGAACACTGAAAATTAAGAATTAATTGAAACTGGAATATAAAGGTCAATAAAAGTAACAGGAAGAGTGAGAATTTGTTGTTGTTATTAATCTATAGTCCACTGATCATCAAGCTCTCCCAAGTGAGAGGACTATTTGAAAATCTTCTAAAAGTGAAGTCTTCAAATTGCCTTTCTGAGAAAGGATGCTGACCATCTCGGACAGTCTGGTTGTAAGTCTATGGCAAAGATCACTGAGGCATCAAATAAGCTTGGGGATTATAATCCAGTAAGACATGTCTGTAATACAAAATACTAGGCACAAATATCCTACAGCTCTCATTTCAAAAAAGAATCTTTAGAATGGTTAATTATTGCATTTAAAAGTATGATGAAGCAAGATTTAAACTATATTCATATTTAAATATATCAAATATGTGTATATATGTATATATATTGATCAAAAACGTGTAATCAAATCACATATATGTCACATATGTGCTTTTCACTTCTAAGAGCTACTTGTCAAACCTAGAAAGTAGGAAATTATTTTTTAAATTATTTTTGTGTATCACTTAAATTGCAGGCCTGGCTTTCTAAATTCACTAAATATTCTATCTGATGTGTGGATCTTTGGGCAATGAATTCACTATTTTCAAGGCTTTTAGAAATGCCTGGTTAGCCACTAAACCAGCTTCAAAAGAGATTCCCTGGAGCTTTATTTATCAGTGAGATATTCTAAGTATTTCTAAAACACATCTAAGCATTCATGCATGTGCATAAGCAAACACATATTCTCACTCAATATGTGTGTATTTTTAATAGACACACCAATTGGATGTACAGGACACTTGGAATAGATCACTACTTCAATCTTTATAAAGAAGACCTTTATCAATGTTGAATAATGATATTCTTCATTTTTATCTAATTTTCTGCTCCACTGTTCCTTATAGTTAATGATGATGATGATGATGGTGCTGGTGGTACTGCTGATGATATCTGAATCTTATTAACCATGTGCTGAAGTTCTTCTCAGCCTTTTTCCCATGCAGTATGTCATTTAATTCTCTCAACAATTTCTAGAGGTTTTTATCATTTTTCAGAAGAGAAAATTGCGGCTAATAATATTAAATACCAACTAAATTTATACAGCTGGTAAATATACATAGCTAGTAAGACATGTACCCTTTGGTATATGTTGATTATTCAGTAAATATTTGTGAAATAAATGAATAATGAATAAAGTCTGATGTAGATAACTGAACAGCAATTTTGTTAAAAGAATAGCCTTCCAAACTACTCAGTTGCTACCTGAAGTTTTTCCAGAGCAATTCAAGATACTGCAAAATCCACAAAAAATGGCATTTTGTTTTGCTTTAGTTTGGTTTTTTTAATCTCAATGCCATAGATACACTGACACATTTTATATTCTGCTTAGCTCTTCCAGTTGCGTGCTTTACTTATGCTACATACTTTAAACATATTTATGAGTATGTCAAGAAGTCCAGCTTTAGAAACTTGTTTTGAGAAGATCACTGGGGCAGGGCTTAATAAAACTGTGAACTGGGAATGAGAGTATATGTCTATAAGCTCACGAGAGGGTGCTTATGGATGTTTCAAATGTAACTCCCTACCAAAATGCATTGAAAATAGAAAAATATCAGATTGAATCTATGACCTGCTTTATATTAAAACTAAATACATTAACCAGTTGAAAAAATTAGTTTCAACAAAAGACCAGTTAATACATTGTAAGAAATAATCTTGTTCTGGAAATGAATAAACTAGATGATATATGAAGTCTGATCTCCTTCACCTCTAATTTCTGATATTTTATGAGTCACAGTCATTTTTTTCTCCTGTTCAAGAAAATGAATACAATAACCATTCTCTGTCTCGCTTCAGCCCTGTACCGCAAAACAGGGATCACAAAACTTAGAGGTATGTAGGTAATTACAGGGAAATACACTTTCTCTTTTTGCATTTCACATTGTTCACAGTCCAAGGAAACGGCAAGAGAATTACACTCAGATCTGTATTTAGAATTCTTAATCAATTGAAGGCAATTTAAAGTCAGACTGACCAATAACATTACAGTGAAGGGAGACAGATTGCTTACAATCTAACTTCTACTATTTGATATCACTACACCACAATGGTATCTCTTACTCTAGAACAATATTTCTCAAACTTTAACACACATCAGAATTGCCCAGAAGACTTGTAAAAACACAGATCATTGGGCCCCCCTCCCAGAGTTTCTTATTCAGTAGAGCTAGAATGGGCCCCAGAATTTTCATTTCAGGCAGGTTTGCCTGTGATGCTAATGCTACTGGTTTCAGGACTACACTTTGAGACCTCGATAACCACCGAGCTAGAAGTAGTTCCTGGATGACAGAAGCTATGTCGACATTCTACTGCAAATAAATGATTCTCTACTGAGAGAATT
This sequence comes from Alouatta palliata, assembly GCA_004027835.1. Taxonomy (NCBI): domain Eukaryota; kingdom Metazoa; phylum Chordata; class Mammalia; order Primates; family Atelidae; genus Alouatta; species Alouatta palliata. The sequence continues at coordinate 76,711 of PVKV010002474.1, forward strand.
CTTAATGTTGACTTACTGGAAAGACACATTTCTAAGAATTGTGAGCAGAAAAAAGTCAGTATCTTTGCTCTAACTCTGAATATCATAGTATTGATGACAGTATATTAAAATAAATATATAATTTACCTTCAAATGAAAAGGAAGTTACACACTACTATTAGTAAGTGCAAAGTAGGAAGAGCATTTCTACCATGTTGGCATGAGATGAGGTTTGGGAAGGGGAAGTAGGTGGTGGTTTTGTATTTATCAACCATGTGAAAAACTTGTAAAATTAGCTGCTGCTGCTGCTGCTTTTTTTTTTTTTTTCTAAATATCTGTGAGGCAAGTAGCCAACTCAGTAAACAGAAACATAAAGAGTACAAAGTGTTAAAAAGTAAATCAAATAGATAGAAAAGAAGTAAGTGGGACTGTTCTAGGAAGGAAAATTATCATAGAAAATATATTAAATTAAGTAAAAGTTTCTGCTAGAATATAGAATATATTGAATTGTTCAACAGGAATTGGTTAACAGAATAACAAATGGTATACCTGAGAATCTACCCATAAGCAGAGAATCTGAGGTTGTCACTATTAATATAATTAAATAATTAGGTGATAAACTGTTAAACTTGACTAGGCACGTATATTTTAGGCTCCAGAATCCCAGATCCCGTGGGACCTTTCATGAAGATCTGGCTGGCTTCTTTAATGAAGAAAAGAAAGTAAGATCCTCATAAATGCATTCAGAAAACAGAAGCAAAGGGTCATTTGTTATGAAATTTCATCACACAAATGGTACAGAAATATACTAAGTATGCAAGTAGAGAAGCAGGCTAACTATCTAGATTAAAGGGAAGAATAATTCTTCTCAACTGGAGAAGTATGTCTACTGAGGGAACAAGGAAAGCATGAATGGGAGTTCTGTGTGAGACAGATCTGATGAGTCTCCTTTCTTAATAGATTTTCACCACTGGGTGAAGTTTTCTACAGAATAGATTTAATAAATATAATTCTTCATATGGGAATATGTCAAAATAATGCTGCATTTTCTATGAAACTTTCCTCTTGAAAATATTTATTCTGCATTTAATCAGTATTATACGTCTAATTTCTGATTCAAAGGAAAGGTAGGAGATAAAGGACCAAATTCAATGGCATCAAGAGGAACCAATCTGAGAAACCTAGAAGATAAGGCATTCTATAAAACAACTGTTCAGGCTTCTTCAAAAAGTCATGAAAAGCAGGTATTGCTTTAAATTTAAGGAAACTTAAGAGCAATAAAAAAATGAATATAACATAGTGTCCTTAACTGGATTCTATTTTGAACAAACCAATGGTTTGATCCAATCAAGAGGTTGAATATGAAATAGATGTTAGATGATAATAGAGAATTATTGTTAGACGTTATCAAGGTGTCAGGTGGTATTTAACATAATGTATTTATTTATATTAGTGGTTCCAGTACTAAAGTAGGTAGTGTGAATGCATCAGTTTTATAATTTACTATAAAATTACGTTAGCAAAAAATAGATGAAGCAAATTTGCCAAATGTTAACAATTGTTAAATCTAATGATAAGCACACTGATGTTTATATACAGAGAGAGAATGTTTAAAAATGTTATAATAAAGAGTAAAGCTATAGAGGAAAAATAGAATTACTACCTAATGTATAGAACAATAAATACTGTTTAAAAATCATATTACTTGATATATTAATTTAGTTTTTAATATAATATGGTATATTGTTAGATATTATTTGTATTTATTTTGTGCAGTCATTATCCCCTCCCTCAATAAAGTTTTATAATAAAGAAAAAAGTAATGAAAGAAAGGGAGGGAAGAAGGCAGGCAGGCAGGCAGGCAGGTAGGATTATACTATATCACATGTAGCTGAAGTTTTTCATAGTTAAAATTGGGCCTTACTTGACAGACCATGGGAAAATGTAGATATTAGCTCCAAACATCAGAAAACCTGTGGAAGCCAAGCATTTCTTGAGCACAATGTAAGATTTCAGAGACTTCCTAGTAATACATAAATACTACTCTAAGAAAGTCATCATGGCATTTCTTATGCTACATTTCATGCAATACTGTATTGTGGCTGTTGATGTTGTTGCTGTTGATTTCTAATTATTGTTTTTTAAAATTTTTGTTGGTCAAAAAGTGTGAGGAAATGATTGTTTAAACCAATTTAAATAGGCAAATTTAACTCTAGAACTTTTCAAACCCTCTAGTATACTGTGAGGTAAAGTGTTTTCCAAATTCATCTCAGAATAAAACTTTTTGTTTTAATAGCAGCTTGAGAAAGTTGTGTTCCATATAAACTTCAGATTACTACCCCAGTGAGTCCAGGAAGCATAAAATACAAAGTATCTTAGTCTCGCTGGGCACGGTGGCTCAAGCCTGTAATCCCAGCACTTTGGGAGGCCGAGGCGGGCGGATCACGAGGTCAAGAGATCGAAACCATCCTGGCCAACATGGTGAAACCCCGTCTCTACTACAGATACAAAAATTAGCTGGGCGTGGTGGCGTGCGCCTGTAGTCCCAGCTACTTGGGAGGCTGAGGCAGCAGAATTGCTTGAACCCGGGAGGCGGAGGTTGCAGTGAGCCGAGATTGCGCCACTGCACTCCAGCCTGGTGCCTGGCGACACAGTGAGACACTGTCTCAAAAAAAAATAAAATAAAATAAAAATAAATAAATAAATAAAAATAAAGTGTCTTAGTCTCGACCCCTATAAAGTAAAGCCTGAGAGAAAGGGTTGCTTGTAGGTTACTTCATTGTGGGAAGTGATCAAAAGGAATACAAATACAAAAGTAGTTATTGTGAAACCGGTAGGAAGGAAAAAATAAGATCCAAAGATTCAATGAGTAGGTCACTGCCACGGGCAACTGGAAACTGAGGGTTCTTGCAATTCTTTAAGAAACCATGCAGTAAACATTTCCAAATTATCCACAGGAGAGACTTAAGTGGGAAGAATGTATCCACCTGATCCTGTGGTAATTAAGAGTCGCCTCCAAGTTAACTGGTACATATTTGGAAGTTCGTGCCTGTATGTGAACAGCTTTGTGGATTCCTGCAGGCATTGTGCATCATGCAGTTTTGGCAAGACAATGGCCTAGAAGATGCAGGGGCAGAGCTCAAAACAGATCCCAGTTAAGCACTGAGTAGGCACTGACACTGGACTGGGGCTGGAGACTGAGATCAGTGGAATACCAGAGAAGAGCCTATAAAGGGAGAATAGTTTCTAACTTCTCTTTCCAATTGTGTCAAAGACATGAATGTGGAGAAAGCGGGAAGGAGGGGAACACAGATAAAATATATCAAGTAAACCATTAATGAGCTTTTTTTTTGAAGTATCCTTGGAGACAGGTGAATAAACAAGATCAAGTGGGCTGAACCTATGAAATCTTGCTGGAATGAAATATAAGCGAGTCCACTCGCATGGCACGTTCTTCTCTTCTTGTGCTTGTGGGGATATGTGTATTGTTCCTCAGCCTTCTGATAAAGGACCACCATTCTAATTCTCCTACTCCTACAGCACAAAGGCAGTGAAGCTTTCATAAAACAAAACAATCCTAGCTGACAATTAGCTGAATGGTGCTCACAGAATTGATAGCAGCAGTGCTTCTAGATTGACTGACACTGAATATTTCCTTTGTGCATTGGCATCAGAAGAACCTGTCATCTCAGTCCCTCTAATGATCTCTTTCATCATTTTGTCATCTTCTTATTGGTGTCCAAGATTTTAGATCCATTATCCACTCATCTTGTTTCCTACTACCAGGCTACAGGCTCATGCTAATCCTGTCATCTTGTTCACCCTTTGTCTTCACGGTTTGCACTATTACTAAGTGTTTGCCCTTGGGGCAACATGTCCAGGGTTCTTGTCTGTCTGTTATATGATGGTGAATTATTTGGAACCAGAAATAAGACTACTCTAAATTGTGCTTATACCATTTTAATCCCTGATTGTGAAAGCTTCTAGTTGCACATTGGATAGATAACAACCAGGTAGTCATTCTGGTAGTCTCAGACTAAATAAATTCTCAAGAGAAACGTATTAAAGTGTTTTATATTCCCATTAGCTTTCCCCAATTTTCTGACTGATAGAAGACAAATGGACTCATCTTGGTTGCTTTTTTATCCATCCTTCGCCTTCAAACCTTCAAGGTCATAAAGTATTTCTATCATTTGGAAAAATAGAATAGAATGTATGGATATAAACTCCAGATTAGTTGCCGATGAAAGCATATTTTCCCCTTATATGCATTTTATTCAGCAAGTTTAAAGTCTGAATTTGTAAATTGAGTTCATTCAAGCTTAAACCAGATTTGAGCTTGAAAAGCTCATAGCATTTGGTTTTGCTTATAAATCGTGCCTGACACTTCCCAAATTCAATTAGCTTCAATTCTTACAAAGTCATATTATAAGCAAAACTCAGTTCTATAAGCCTATTTCAAAATTGCCTAAATATAGTTTAGTGTGTGGAATTTTATTTTTCTTTATTTTTAAATTGTCACTGAATTTCATGGAATAGATTAGTTCATTTCTTATCATGAATATTGAATTATTGAAAATTTGAGAGACTGAAGGGTTTTGTCTGATCCTTTTCAGTTTTTGCACTCTTATTTTTATTTTATTTTATTTTTATTTTTATTTTACTTTAGATGCATACTATATCTGGCATTTCTCCCCATTTGATCCCTCCCCACCCCTCACTGTCTCTCCCCTACCCCCCTCAACTGCCCCCAGTGTGTGATGCTCCCCTCCCTGAGTCCACGTATTCTCATTGTTCAACCCACCTGTGAGTGAGAACATGTGGTGTTTGGCTTTCTGTTCTTGTGTCAATTTGTTGAGAATGATGGTTTCCAGATTAATTTCAGTGCTGAAATCAGGGAAACCATGGTGAAGGCTTTTGGTGTTTTTTGCTGCTGTTTTTCTCTTATGTAAGCTAGAAATGCCGTGGTAAGTAGGCCGGTGTCTGGCAAAACAACAATCTGTAGAAAGATTTTCTCGTTTTTTTTTTCTCTTAAGAGTTTCACAACAGGTGTTAAAATAAATATGGAAAGCAAACATATAAACTAACAGCCAGGATTAGAGCTATCCATTGTTGGTGAATTATTAGTTTTTAAATGTGTCTGTTTCCTAAAACAAACCTGGTACTTGTGGAACAGCTGACTGTAAGAAAAATAAATGGAAAGCAAAAAGAGGAACTAAGTGGCAAAATACTGTATTTGGAGTAAGGGACAAAGAAACAAGAGAACCTACTGATGTTCTCTTTATCAATGGTAAAGGAGAAAAGCAACACAGCTGTGGTCCAGAGAGAAAGCACACAGGATTTTACAGCCAACAAAATCACAAGGTAGCTTTTGGTTTTTCATAGCAGCCTTTCAGTCCTCCTTTCTGCCTACGCCATGCCACCAATCAGTTCTCCAAGTATCCAAGTCGTTTGGTGACAAAAAAGGAACGAGATAAACGTCCAACAAATTTTGTTTCATATGTAGGCAAACTATGCAGTTTGTGGGCAAAGTCTGAGTAAGTCTAGGCATGGTATGGATATTTGGAAGAGAGATTGCTCTCCCAACTTTGGTTCTTCTGTGGATGATATTTTTAAAAGTTAACTCACTTCCCTGTGCCCAAGTTTCCTCATTTGTGAAACTAAGGCTTGCCTGATTATCAGTGAATCAGACACATGCCCACACCTTACTCCTACATATACATTATAAGCCCAGCTATGGATAAAATGCCATAGTCTCATTTTTAATGATGTAATAGCTGATAAACCAGGATTCTATCATTGCAGAGTCCATACACTTGTCATGTAAGAGCAATATAGTGCCCCTCTCTAAGGAAGAGAACAGAAATGCAAGTCAAAAAGAGAAGTTTACACTGATTATATGGGCAACAAGAAGTGAGGGAAAATAAAATCTGAATTCTGGAGACAGGAATTCTTCCCTGAGCAGCCTTCCTTAGTTTTAGATGATGTCTGAGACACTGACCCCAGACACCAACAAAAGAAACTTGTGCAGTCAAAGATTTGAGTCTGAAAAGAAAAGGTTTTGAGAATGAGAATAATCTACCAAGAAGAATACATTACTGTTTTTGGAAAAGAGTAAAGTCAATTTACCCTTGTGTATGTCTCTGTGTGGTATCCTGGAAGAAAAACGATAGCTGAAGCGGATTTGGGATCAATAGAGGATTCTTTCTTTAGATGAGAGAAATAATAGCATTTTTTTTCTAAGCTGGTAGGAATGATCTGGTAGAGAGGATGAATAAAAATGATGCAGGAGAGAAAGAAGAATTTGTGGAGTGGAAAGGCAAGAAAGAGTGTATCTAGTGTACAAGTGGAGGGGTTGCCCTCAGACAGGAACACGGAAAATTAATTCAAACTAACAGCAAAAAAGGCTAAATAAACAGATAGAGGTAGGGGGGACTGATTAGGTCATTGATACTTGTGAATAGACTATGATTCTTATTTTTCCAGTTTTCTTCTCATAAAAGGAGCTAAGCTACATGATGAGAATGAGGAAAGCATTGAGAGTGCCTGAGAACATGAAACATCAGTATGAAAACATCATCGAGGAGCATGAAGGAGATTGACTAGGGATATTTACAAAGGTTGCCACACAATAATAAAGACCCACTTAATATTAATAACCATAAATTTAAAATGAGACAATACCAGCATTGTTTTGTGGGTTTTATTTTTTCCAGCTTGTTGCAGTTGGATGGAGCCAAAGATGCTTGCTAGACAAATACAATGAAAGGAATATGGGTAAGAAATTTGACTTTTATCTGAAAAACTAATTATAATGAAGAGTTACAGAATTTAAAGAATTTAAGGAAAGAACTCAATGAATAAACTGCACTAGTATTTCTTGGTGGGGTCAAGGAGTTGATAGAGTGGGCTAGAAATAGATAAACTGAAAAATTCATATATAACTGGCAGAAAGTGAAGGTGCTTAAAATTGAGACTATATCAAACCTGCACTTACAGGTTATATAATTGTATAAATCATCACCAATAGAAAGGAGTAGGATTAGGAGGATCCCACTGATGAAAATATTCAGGGCCTGAATAAAAGTGGTTTGTATGATGAAAGGGTATTGCTGATCGTATTGTCTGGTAACACAAGACATGAGAAGCTGAAGGTGTTTTAGAAGGCGTAAAGATAGCCTGGAAAAGGTAATGATGAGCAGGGAGAATACCTCTTCTACTTCATGCCCCAGACTGTGAGAAATATGAGAGAACAAAAGAAGCGCCTTTTGAGGGGGCTTTAAGGGAAAGGGTTAATTCAGAGAAGTCAGATTTTCATTAGGGCAAGAGGAGAAGGGACCATTGAGATTATAGAGTTTACTGAAAACTGATGTTGGCATTTGGAGAGTATAGGAGAAAAATGGAAAGAGTTAGGGAAAAGAAGAAAATAAGAGACAGAGGAAACAAAAGCCATATTTGGTGTCTTAATGTAGATTTGAATCTGGAGTATAATGAAATACCCAGAAGTCTTGAGCTGCTTGTGACCAAAGACCTTGTATCTGAAGACATAATCAGTGCTTAGTCGTAATGGTGTCAAAGCAGATAGTGGTCTTGAGACCTGAGAGTTAGGGACGGTATGTAAAGGAATAAGTGCTTTTAATCCATCTTATATCATGAAGTACTTTTCATTAAATATGCTATGACCTCATTATAATGGATGAATTGTTGAATGTACTCATGACATCATTGTAATGAATAAATAGGATGAATTCCATGGTATAGACACAAAGTAATTTCATTAGTTAATTCAGAAAGAATTTATTAAGTGCCTAACATGTGCCGGTCATTATGTTAAGTGCTAGGTGTACAGCAAAGGTCAGACACATCAGATATGATCTCTGTCTCCACTGAGCTTAAAAATACAGCAGAGGAGAAACATATTGAACGTGGAATGAGAGAGGAGAGAGCATTGCTAAATTACTATGGATGCCTAAGACTGGTGGGCATGGGATAGAGGGTGGTGAGAGATGAAGAATGCAGACGAGTTTACTAGGTGAAGAGATAACAACATCACATTGATTGAGAAAATAAATAGCACATTAGGGGAAATACGTTTAGGACAGAGAGGTTAGAGCACAGTGGATGGTGACATAAAGCAGAAGCAGTGACAGGAGCAGAGCCCATCACTTGGTCAAGAGGTGTTTGGGTTTATTTCCCAGCTCTTAGGACACATTACTAGTTGTCACATTTTTCTCAATTATACCTAACATGGTTGTTACTTATGATAACAACTATCCTTTAGGAAAAACTTTGCCCCAGATATATGGTTCCTCTTTGGATATTTTCCTTGGTATTGGTATGAAAAATACATATAAACATTTTAATCTAATTTTTAAAGTTGCCAAAGTATGCTTTTATCAATAATTAATTCCCCTCACTTTTACCAAGAGTTGATCCGTCTTTGGTTCCCTGACAGACAAAATCTGACATCTCATTGTATTTTTTTAATTCTTTGTGAGACTGAGCATTTTTTCACTTAAACTGGTCAATTTTATTTTCTCTATACTTAACTGCTTATTACCTGTCTTTTGCTCATTTTCCTGTGAAATTTTTTGAAAATAAATAATTGATTTTGAGAAATTTTCCTTATTAGTAATATTAGTTCTTTATATTTTAGTAATTTTTCTTGGTTTGTCTTTGTCTTAACTTTTATATTTTTATTTAAAATACAGAATTGCATTCATGTTTTACATTTTAGATTTTATGGTCAAAGTTTTCTGTCAGTCTTTTTGATAAAATGACATATTTTATATTTTAAATCATACTTAGAAAAGCTTTTCCCATGTAAGACATTTTTAGTATATTTATGAGTTCTTGGTTTTTGTTTAATATTGTTGTATTTTTAATTGCTAATTTATCCATCTGCAATTGGTGAATGGAGTTTCAGCAAGAAATAGCCAAAGATGTCCCTAGGATTTTGAACACAGGTAATTACAAGGACAAAGATACTATCACCAAACAGAAAACATGCTGAAGGAAGTGCCAAGGAGTAAGCCAGGGTACAAAAAACTTTGTTTTGGGAACTGCAAAGTTAAATTCGATTTACACTTACGAAAACAAGTAAAATCATAATTGCTTTGTAGGATTTTTGTGACTATCATGTTTGTAAAATACAGAAAATGTTAACTATTTTCACTATTTAGCAAAACAAAATATCTGTCTCTGAGATACTAGCAAAAATTATTCACTAAGATCATAATTTCATTATGATGTATATTGTTGCCATTTGACCTATTACAAAGTCATGACTAGCTGGATACAAGGGCTTATGCCTATAATCCCGGCTAGCTGGGAGGCTGAGGTGAGAAGACAGCTCCAGGCTAGAAGTTTGAAAACAGCCTCGGCAACAGAGTAAGAACCCTGCCGCAGAAATAAAATAAAAAATTTTCAAAAGGTCATGAGAAAAATACTTGGCTTTGTTTAGATAAGAGCTTGATAGATGAAATTAATTAGGAGTCAAAATGTTGTCCCCAAAAATACCTACAGAAAGGAGTTCAGCTAAGATATCAGCTGCATAAACTCGCAGCGTAAGTAGCTTCTTGGATAAGGCAAGAAGACTACTAGTATGAGTCTGTAAATTATAAAGAAACAGATTTCTCCCCTGCCTTCTGTTAAAAGTATGCTCGAGATGTGCCCCAGAAAATGTCTGTGATACATCATAGCTGGTTGTAATGTAAGCTGTATTTAAGGTAATTGATTCTGAAAGGAGATAAAATGGAAATTCATAAAGCCTTTCACAAAAAACATCAAGTTGGTAGTTGTAGTTATTAGTTCATATCCAAATTTTCTGTCTGGACTTTTGTAGATCTATTCTATCTACATATTTGAAAGTACAATAGCCCTCATTTTCATACGATAACGTTCATTTCCATATTGTTCCATGTTCACTGAGAGTCAGGAAGTAAATATATTTGGATAAGACATGGGATAATGTGCATCCAGATAATAATGGAAAGCGAACATCTCGACACCATGATCAATAAAAATTGAAAGCGATGAGTAAAACTGCTGTGCTTGATTAAATATTGACATTAACATTTTAGTAATGGAAAATTTGAAATGTCCTTTTTCTCCTTGAATTCATTAAGCCTCCAGAGAAGCTTTACAGACTCATTATCTTACTTCATGTTGAGCTTTTCATCTATGAATCTCAAAGAGCAAAAAATGAGATTTAATGACTTTTGAGGTCGTGCTACTTTTTATGCCTACAGTGTTATACAAAAGACTTACTTCATCAGATTGACTTTTACCTGCAATTTGTTTCGTGAACTTGCAAATTTTAAATTCTACAGAGTTCTCTTTTATTGAAATAAAGTACACATACAAAATGTGCACAAATCATAGACAGTTCAATATCATCACAACTTGAATATACTTGTGAAAGCTCACCCAATCAAAGAACTAAAACATTACAAACACCTCAAATCTTTATTTTCTTTAAACATGAAAAGAAGAACCCTGCCTTTCTCTCTCCTCTTTTCTCCCCTCCCACCCTTTCTTACTTCAATTATTTTTAGTCTAAACCACAGTCTTCACATTCCTTAAATCTCCTTCAATAAGGACACACTCATAAACCTCAGAGAAAAGCATCCTGATATTTTGAGTTGGGGGAACATAATTATTTATATTTTCTATAACATTTTAACACCTATTGAGTTACTGAATTTATTTTTTAGGAGGTATAAAATTCTTCATCAGTGAATGTGTTTAAATAGATATATTTCTAATAATTAGTTCTTCAGCTTATAATTAAGTCTGTCTATTTTCAATAAATAATCCTAATATTATATAACAGAAATATTTGATACACATTTCAACAGATTTTTAAACATTTATGTTGAGTTTCAGTTTCAAAATCATAAACTCTTAGATGAGGGTCAATTCTTGAGTTCTTTGACAGATTCAGGATAGAAGTTAAGACTGTAGGGCCACTTCATTTATCTTCTCAAATATCCTACTTCATAAATACTTATTCTTAAACTTACATGTGAATATACTTTATATCAGGAGTCCCAAAAGCCCAGACAAGGGACTAGTACTGGTCTGTGGCTTGTTAAGAAGGTGGCCACGCAGCAAGAGGTGAGTGGCAGGAGAGTACTACCAACTGAGCTCTATCTCATGTCAGATCAGCAGAGGCATTGGGTTCTCATAGGAGCACAAACCCTATTGTGAACTGTGCACATGAGGGATCTATGTGGCACACTCCTTATGAGAATCTAATGCCTGATGATCTGAAGTGGAACAGTTTCATCCCGAAATTATCTCCCCAACCCCCGAACCCCTGACCCCCTCTGTAGAAAAATTGTCTTCTGTGAAATGGTTCCCTGGTGCAAAAAGGTTGGGGACTACTGCTTTATATTACAAATTAATTTTTATCTAAGTCCCCAGTTAGTAACAATTTTAGTTTATGCTCACCTGTCTTCAACATAGGCAGTTAGATAAATAAATATATTTGATTTACATAAATAAATCTTTAAAGAAATTTCTAATTGCCAAAAGTTATACATGAAACGAAAGCTCCACTATTTATTATTTCTCCTTTGCTGAAAATTGGTTCTCACTTTCCTGAAGTTGTTTTATATAGTTGCCATGTTTGTTTTTATAATTTTACAATAAATGTTTATACTCATAATAAGATATTAATAATTAATACTATGTGTATCTTTTTGAAACTTGATTTTTTAATTTAATATAAAGTTTTGACAATTTTTATGTGTAAGTTATTCATTTTAATGTCTCTAGTTACATTTCATCATGCTAATAAACCACAACTTTTTCATTTCCCTTCTGTTGGAAAATTAAATTATTTTTATTTCTTTGCTAATATAACAGTGCTATATTGAACATCTTTATGCCTATTTTCTAGTACACATGAAAGTTTATGCAGGGTAGACTTCAGAAGTGCTATCTAACTTTACTCAGAATTTTAAATAATTCTCAAGAATGGTTATGTTAATTTCACTCAAAATGACAATGTCCAAGAGTTCTCATTTCTCAAAGCGTTAACTATATTTGGCAATTCAAATATCTTAACCATTACGAATCTAATGACTGAAAAAGTGTATTATTTTCACAGCTAAAGGTAGTCATACCAATTATTGTACATGCAAAAAAAAGTTAATTTCCTTAAAATAACTTTAATTGAAACTACCATTCCTCTATTTCAAAGACAAAATTGTAAATATTGAGAAAAATTCTTTGTATTTTGGCATGAATCTAAATATTTTAAGTTTTTTCTTTTACCTCCCTCTTCTTATGTACTATGACAAAGATATCCAACCTTTATCTAATTAGTTCATCTATATTCTTTTTGTGTGTGTGTGTTTTATTTAACAAGTGATTTTTTATTGTTTAGTGACAATTCTTCCACATTTTTACACTATCACTTTTTTTCATATTTTTGAAACAGTAGTTAAAAGGGAAAACATTCTTTTTGCTGAATAAAATCACATTATATTTAACTTAAAAAATTATTAACTTTTTGAATATTGAAAATTGAAGCTGCTGGGAATCACATTTATTTGTAGGTCCCAAAATAGCCCTGAGGTCTGAATAGGAAAATATCTTTTATAAACCATAACAAAACTCTCACCTCAAAATAAAACACTATGAAATTTACACAATTGTATCTGTACTCAGTATCTTTATGGATTTTTAGAAATGACAATCCAAATAGGTTCACATTCAGAAAAGAGAGCTTAAACTAAGAGGACCTAACTTGAAACCAGGCACCCTGTACAGGAATCTGTTCAATCCTTAGAACAGTCATAAAGTCATATTTAAAAACACAGGTCCTTGGACACCCCCAAATGCTTAGTTCATCTATATTCTATATCAGAATTATTTTCTTCTCTTTCCTCAAGAACTTCAAATTACCTCTCAAGAATTTCAATCGTACTCTCTCTCCACTGTATTTTTTCCTTTCCCCACTTTCCTGGGTGTTTCCATTGACAATGTAGGCTCAAATCTTCTCTTTATTGTTATCCCATGTTTTCCACCATTGCACTAACACTCTCTACCTTCACTACTTCATTTGAAAAGTAGACAGATTCCTTTAATACTCATTGACCGCTCAGACTACTTATAGAGAGGTGACATCTGCTGTTGGACTTGAGCGCAAATGTGATACATTTCAACCCCCATCGTACCCACCAAAGAGTTTGTAGCATTTGAGCCTATTGTCATTCTTTTAAATAAGGTCTCATTTATTGATTGCTATAAAAAGATTCGATGTCTAATATAGAACGTAATTTTTTAAAACCATGTATAATACCTCTATACAGCAATAACTGCACTTAATGTTCTGCTTTTTGCTTTCCATTGTATTTATTATAATTATCCACAGTTATATAGATTTATACTGCCTTTTCACTCAATATTTTGTATGTGAAGTACACTTTGAAATTTTATTTTGCTTATTTATTTTTTATATATATTTAATTGTTTTAGGTTTTGGGGTACATGTGAAGAACATGCAAGATTGTTGCATAGCTACATACATGGCAATGCAGTTTACTGTCTTTCTCCCCATCACCTATACCTGGCATTTCTCCCCATGTTATCCCACTCCAACTCCCCACCTCACACTGTCCCACCCCTAGTTCCCCCCATAACAGACCCCAGTATGTGCTGATCTCCTCCCTGTGTCCATGTGTTCTCAGTGTTCAGCACCCGCCTGTGAGTGAGAACATGCAGTGTTTGATTTTCTGTTCTTGTGTCAGTTTGTTGAGAATGATGGTTTCCAGGTTCATCCATGTCCCTACAAAGGACACGAACTCATCGTTTTTTATGGCTGCATAGTATTCCATGGTGTATATGTGCCACATTTTCCCTGTCCGGTCTATCATCGATGGGCATTTGGGTTGGTTCCAGGTCTTTGCTATTGTAAACTGTGCTGCAATGAACATTTTGTGTGCATGTGTCCTTATAGTAGAATGATTTACAGTCCTTTGGATATATACCCAGTAATGGGATTGCTGGGTCAAATGGAATTTCTATTTCTAGGTCCTTAAGGAATTGCCACACTGTCTTCCACAATGCTTGAACTAATTTACACTCCCACCAACAGTGTAAGAGTGTTCCTATTTCTCCACATCATCTCCAGCATCTGTTGTCTCCAGATTTTTTAATGATCGCCATTCTAACTGCATGAGATGGTATCTCAGTGTAGTTTTGATGTGCATTTCTCTAATGACCAGTGATGATGAGCATTTTTTCATATGTTTGTTGGCCTCATGTATGCCTTTTTTGTAAAGTGTCTTTTCATATCCTTCGCCCACTTTTGAATGAGCTTGTTTGCTTTTTTTCTTGTAAATCTGTTTTAGTTCTTTGTAGATTCTAGATATTAGCCCTTTGTCAGATGGGTAGATTACAAAATTTTTTTCCCATTCTGTTGGTTGCCAATTCACTCTAACGACTGTTTCTTTTGCTGTGCAGAAGCTGTGGAGTTTGATTAGGTCCCATTTGTCTATTTTGGCTTTTGTTGCCAATGCTTTGGGTGTTTGAGTCATGAAGTCCTTGCCTATGCCTATATCCTGAATGGTTTTGCCTAGGTTTTCTTCTAGGGTTTTTCTGGTGTTAAGTCTTATGTTTAAGTCTTTAATCCACCTGGAGTTAATTTTAGTGTAAGGTGTCAGGAAGGGGTCCAGTTTCTGCTTTCTTCACATGGCTAACCAGTTTTCCCAACAACATTTATTAAACAAGGAATCCTTCCCCCATTGCTTATTTTTGTCCTGTTTGCCAAAGATCAGATGGTTGTAGATGTGTTGTGTTTTCTCCAAGGCCTCTGTTCTGTTCCATTGGTCTATATCTCTGTTTTGGTACCAGTACCATGCTGTTATGATTACTGTAGCCTTGTAGTATAGTTTGAAGTCAGATAGTGTGATGCCTCCAGCTTTGTTCTTTTTACTTAGAATTGACTTGGCTATGCAGGCTCTCTTTTGGTTCCATATGAAGTTTAATGTGTTTTTTTTCCAGTTCTGTGAAGAGGTCTGGTAGCTTGATGGGGATAGTGTTGAATCTATAAATTACTTTGGGCAATATGGCCATTTTCATGATATTGAGTCTTCCTAACCATGAGCGTGAAATGTTTCTCCATCTGTTTTGTCCTCTCTTATTTCTTTGAGCAGTGGTTTGTAGTTTTCCTTGAAGAGGTCCTTTACAATCTTTGTTAGTTGTATTCCTAGGTATTTTATTCTCTTTGTAGCAATTGTGAATGGCAGTTCGTTCTTGACTTGGCTGTCATTAAGTCTGTTATTGGTATATAGGAATGCTTGTGATTTTTGCACATTGATTTTGTATCCTGAGACTTTAAAAGGGAATGTTATTAAATTGTATATAAGCATGTGGTAAATTAAAAAATTGTATTAATAATTATAAATAAAACTGTAGTTAATATACACATAAATCAATTATTTTAAATATCTCTCATTTTAACAGAAAACATATCTGGTAATAAAATCTTTCGGTAAATAATAGGTTTTCTAAATAATTTTTAAATACTGAATTTTATTTTTCTATATAAAATCTAGAAAATCTAAAAAGGTACAAGTACATTTTTGCCTAATTAAAATTATTTTTCAATGCACATAATACTTCTAAAAATAATAACTAATACCATACACAATGATTTTTTAGTCAAATATTGTATACAAAGAATAGGCAAATATTGATAATTTCAGTAATTTTAACTTGGCAAATGCTATTCTCTCATATATACAAAATCAATCTAGTCTTGCACCAATCACAGACTGTTTTAACAAGTATATTTTAAACTTTGGTATTGTATTTCCCACTAAAAGCCCTTATTTTTTCAAATTAATATTAATTCTACCAGATAAACTATGTATACATAAAGCAATATGGACCAGCATTTATTCTTTTGCCTTTAATTAACTTGCCAAAAAGATTTCAAATTTCTTTTGAAAGAATTTATATTATAGTATTGCAATACTGAGTCATCAACTATGATAATTTTCTTCTTTTTTATTATTATACGTAAATTTTCCGTTTTTATATTTGTTTCCACATCTTTTTCTTTTTGAAAAATATATATAATTCAGTTTTGTGATTTCTGACCAGTTATTATTTTTTTAATTTTGTTTTTATTTTTGAGATAGTGTCTCACTCTGTCACCGGGCTGGAGTGCAGTGGTGTGATCTTGGATCACTGCAACCTCCAACTCCCTGATTCAAGCAATTCTTCTGCCTCAGCCTCCCAAATCACTTGAAGTCAGGAGTTAGAGACCAGTCTGGCCAACACAGTGAAACCCTGTCTCTACTAAAAATGCAAAAATTAGCTGAGCATGGTGGCACACAACTGTAGTCACAGCTACTTGGGAGGCTGAGGCAGAAGAATCGCTTGCACCTAGGAGGTGGAGGTTAGAGTGAGTCAAGATGGCACCGGTGCACTCCAGCCTGGGCAACAGAGTAAGACACTGTCTTAAAAAATAAATAAATTTGAAACATTTTTCCCAAAGTATGTTGTTAGCTATTTTTACTTTCCCCTTACCTCCAAAACACCTGGTTGTCCCCCGAAAAAATTGATACATAAATCTAATTGAACACAAGCATTTATGTATCTTAATGGATAGAACAGATACTAATATTTTTGATAGCATAATGTAAACAATATTATAAACGGAAAGGAATAACAAAGCTGCTGCTGCTGCTGTTACTGATGATACTAATGAGGATAATGATAGGGTAGCATATCCTAATCTGTTATTCTGGTCCTGGCACCGGAGTCTGTGGTTTACACTGATTTTTCATTTAGTTTTTATGATAAATATATGTGCACTTAAGCAAAAAAGTTAAGTGGTAGTGATTAAGCAGAATAGAAGTTGGAATAAAAAAAAAAAGTTGACTGTGATACCATACAGACATGGCAGCCAATGAGAAGACCCAGGCACAGTGAAAAAAGGACCATTCACAGAAGAGAAGGGCAGATAACAAGTGAGCAGTTCTGCAGATACACCTCTTTGGGTCCCCGTGGAAAATGTAAAGTGATGTCTCTGTTAAATAGAGCTTATTTGCAAGAAAGCCTAGAGAGTTACTTTCTACTGGCTATTTTTATGACTATGAAAAAAGTGTAACTTCTCCATTCCGCCCTCCTCCACCACAATCTATTTCTCTACCAATTATTATAAATGCCAAAATCTAAAGCTGAAAGGATTTAGTTGCACTAATCGTGAGTTCTTTCCTCTCTAATATTTCAAATTTCTCAAATATTTCCAATTATAAGGTTTATCTGACCGCAGGGCTAATGTCTATCCATCAATTATATTAAATTTACTTTACATAACTTATCTTAATTCTCTTAGATGCCTGCTTAACCCCCAGTGCAGCAATTTCAACTTGAAACATAGTATTGAAGCAGGTATAAATGGCAAAAGGTTAGGTAATTGCAGGTACTGTATGAACAGCCTGTAAGACGTTCATCAAATTTCCAATAAGTAATTATCATTGTAGTCATCTTTCGGGAAAGAAACTGAAGAGAACTATTTGTCTTCAGAGAAGAAGCTTAAGGGAACAGTTTGTCTTCTGGAAACTGCTTATGAAAAAAAAAATCACAAATTTTATTTCTGTCAAAGATAAAGTTTCATCTAAGAAGAATTCTGACATATGAATCTGTTTATTTTTACATATGTACGATTCCACAGATCATGTTGCTTATAATTTCTATCTGTTTTAAGTTAACTTGTGTCCTTAACTGAGCAAGGCAATGCAACATTATTTTGTGGGAAATCTCTGGAACTAACAACATCCTAGAATAATTTCAAGTGATAATGTTAAATGAGGTACAAATTACAGGGAAATGCAGTTTGAAAATGTTGCCTAATGAATAGGAAAAAATATTTAAAGCATCAGTAAGAGGTTGAAAATTAAGATTCAAAGATGAAATTCGGAAAGATTTTGAATGTTGCATCAAAGCAAGTATAAAGCAACTCCTACTCCCAGGAAGCTGTGGCTTTGGAGCAGCAATGAAAGCTGTTCCAGAAAAGTCTGAGGGCAGAGTGGATGGCCTCCCTGTAGTTAGGCCCTCATTTCTGGCTACTATTTGAGAAGGCAATGGTTGCTGGGGGGAAAAAGAGACTTTAATAATGGCTGCCTAGTGTGATAAAACAACATACGCTGAACCCAGAACGCCCATTAGTCCTTCATGCCTACTAAACTCAGTGGCAAAAAAAGAAATAAAGATAAGTCACATACATATACATAAGCAAGCAAACAAACGAAACCAATAGAGCCAAAGAGAAGTGAGTAAACAAGACCTTCACAGTTTTACTTAAAGTGATGATCTTCTTGTAATACACACTATGAATTCTGAGGATTTAAATGTTGAAATCTCATTTTATAACATTTCCACTCTCAAGCCATCCCATAAAACTCACAAACTTGCAATGCTGCATTCAGCTCATTAAATAGTGCCAGTATTTATAAGGATAATGCAAAATATAGTGCTCTTTTGTAAAATTGCCTTGGCAAGTTAAATTTATACAGATGCAATATATTGTACTGTTGTTGAAGTTAAGTTCAGCAATAGTTATATTAGGAGGGCTGCCAAATAGACAAACATAAAAGGGAGGTTGACTTGACTGAGAGAGGTTAGCAAGTTTCTGGCAGGTGTCTTTGCTACCTGTCACTTGGTGACTGGAGTATTGATTCTGAGAGTCAGTTCTTCAGGCTCCACCCTGTCGTTGATTTTTTTTTTTTATGATCTGTTTCATCTGGCAGCTATTTGGTGTGACCACAGTTCTAATTTTAACAACTGGATTTTAGAATTAAAGAATCTTAGCAGGCATTAAAGAGAGTTAGCAGGCATTTTGCAGACCACCAACTACTATCCATCATTAATTCATTAACTGAGTCTCTTTTGGAGGATGTAGGACTGACTGCCATATAGCCTCTGCTAAAATGTCTCAGGGATCAGGAACTTACAACTCAATTATTGTGGGGGAAGGGAGGATTACTTATTAGAAATATCATTTTTAGGTCTAAAATCAGTCATTTTAGGACTATCTGTGAGCATTTAAATGATGGCTAGCAGCTTGTTAAATTTGCAGTTGATTATTAAATGGGGAAAGTCAGAGTACAGTGGTCTTTCTGTCTTCCACACTACTGTCAGAGTTTCTGTGGCATGGAAAACTAGATTTAGAAGTCAACTGGATTCAAAATCTGAATCCCATTCATTTTCTCCTGTCTCATCACAACTTTTTCTCCATCAATACCCTAGGTTCACAAGGGAGATATGAGCATATACATATGGAAATAAACACCATGTGTGTGCATGCACACACATACTCACACACCTCTCTATGGACAAAATTGCACACATTAGTCTTAGGAATCTTTTGCTCTTAACCCCAATGCCATCCACTGTGAGCTGGTTGAATCCTATGAAGGACTCTTACCTATAAAAGGTATCCAGCTTTCTATTGCATGCAATCCATAAACATGCATATTACAAAGAGGAAGTAAAAACTGTTCTTAGAAATTGGGAAATAGGTTTTGTAGTTTTTTTCTAAAATTTAAGAATTACTCTGCCCATTCTAGGTAGGCAATTCTTAGTTTTCAAGTGAAGCATCCTCCAAGATAAGAGTGGAAAACAGAAAATTTTGAAACAGACCACAGCCTAATAAAGCCTCATCCAGTCTGATTGCCTTTGATCCCTCTGCATCTTGTGGTTATGATTCTACAAATCTACCAAGTGTTAGTTTCTCAACTACTCTTTGGTGCTTTCACGTCAGAGAGATATATATATTTCTTTGGCTGTTTGGCTATATATATGTATGTATGTATATATGTGTGTGTGTGTGTGTGTGTATATATATATATATAATAGCCAAAGAAAATTACTTAGAGAGGCACTCAAAAATAATGAATTAGTTTTTGGCACAAATCCTTTAAGTTATGCTCAAGTAATTCATTTGAATGCCTTGCCTCACAGCTGAACTTTTTAAAGGTAAGTTTTGAATTGAGTTACCAATGAACATTATCAAGTAAAAGGGCTTCATCAGGACCTGTTCCATTATAACATTCAATAGAAGTCCCATTTGGCTTTGCCGTTTGCTCTGTGTAACTAAAGTAAGATAATTTTCATGTTGTTCACTAGAACAATTCAATTTAAATGAATGATGAATAATTATCCTTGGAAAACATAAAGAGGACACAATGTCTTTAGTATTAAGTTCAAGGATCCCAGTATCTGTGCCCTGAATCTGGATTGTCTTCAGTATTCTGGTGTGTGACCTTTGGCAAGGCATTTTACAGTTAATGAAACCAAATTTATCTACACACTCTAGATAATTTCATGAGAACACTAATTACCTAAGTGATCTGCGTGAGACTTGAGTATATAAAAGCTGAAGAGATACAAAGAATTAACTTGGAAGTCATGAGAGTGTATATCACAAGTGGAGGGCTATAGCAAAGTTTTACTTTTTCTTGGTCTTATAGTAGAAATCTGTCACATTTTTTAGCTTTTCAGCCTCTGAATAACTTTATTCGTTTGATAAACTCTGCCCTGTAAGTCATGGTGAAGCAGAGTCCACTTCCCACTGTAGAAGCTGAGAAACACAGGTCCTCAGAATTTTAGGCAGAGCAGGCAGGATCCAACAACAGAAAGTTGAACCTGCATCTTGTTATATTAATATAAAAAGCAGAGGTAGGAAAGAATTTGTTTTGGGGACTGTGGGATGTGGAAACCAACTCCAGTTTCTGAGGGTGGAGGTATAGGGACACTAGCAGCAGGCGACATTCTGTGTAATGAGTGGTGCCACTGTAGGCCTGTGTCCTGGTGTCTGGTGTCAAGAGATAGCAGCAGATGTATCTCCACCACACTGGCCCTATAGTGTGTGGTTTTGAGTAGGATTCTAGCTGCCTAGAATGTGATTTATTAGATAGCGTAAGCCTGTGAGTTATCCCAGAATATTTTTATTTTTAAATATAAAGTATTTTAAATATTATATATTTTAAATTCTTTCGCTGCTTAAATCAGTCAGATTTAGTTTCTGTTGCCTGCAATCAAGAGTCCTAACTAATGCAGTGCTGGAGGAAATACTGTGCATAATCAAAATTAGTCCCTCAGAAGAAAATGAGACATTAATTTTATCTTTCCTCATTTCACTATCCTCATCTTACACATGCTTTCTCCAGTCCTCTTCCACAATAATCCCCAAACAGGAAAAGAAATAAAATAATTAGGTTGCTGAAAAGTGGAAATTATTCCAAAAGGCTGTCCTACACACTTAACATACAAAAAAAAACTGTTAAATTTTAAGTAATTTAATATTTAGAAGTATTAGGTTTCTCATAATGTAAATATCAATTTAGTATATCTTTCTACATACAAGAGAGTAGGAGGACTTTAAAATTGTTCACTTGAAGAAATAATGTCTTCATTTTGAAGGCTTAGATCAAAGAAAGGGGCACTGTTATGATCAATTCACTATATTTTTAATTTTGTTTATTATCTCACTTATGATTGATTTTAATATTGTTCTGGTATTAACATATTGTTTTTCTTTTAGCTTCTTCCCAGAAGCTACATTTTTAGACTTTCACCACCACTGGATCCCTTGATAATCAGTTGACTCTAATTATAATACATATTACATGCTATATAAATATACTCTGGTTTCTCTTCAGATCATATACATCTTTCACCTTTTATATATTACACATTATGTCAATATATGACACTAGTTTTTAGTCCATGATATACTTCATACTAGTTACAAGATATTGTAACATGGTCTTTTCATTGAAAAATTGAATTCAGCATGTGTGAAAATTCAGCATGTGTGAAAATTTGTATTTCAGTGCTCTTTCTGTCTGAGATTTGAACACTTTTCATTTACTGTTCTCCTTTCTGTGTTCTTCTCTTACTCAGAACTCATCAGACTTTGAAGTAAGTGTTGGTGGAGGCGGAGTGGGACAATAAGAACAACAATTCCCATTGCCCTATGAAGCGGGGATTCTTATTTCCATTTCCCACAAAGGGTCTGAAACCTGGGAAGACTAAAAGCGTTGTTCATGTTCACACAGTAAGTGAGAAAGTCAGCATCTTAAAATTCCAGCCTACAATTTCTAAGCAAATGCTCTTTTTATATATTAATAATTATGCTTCATCTTCAGTGTGTGGGCATGAAAGGAGCCTTATTAGCAGTATCTTTAGTGAGGTGGAGGACCCATAGGCAAGGGACTGTGATATTCATATTTGTAACTCTTGATCCTCAACTATTTTGAATCACAGATATTTCTTAGAATCTGATTAAAATTATAGGGAGATAGATCAATAGATTAGACAGATGATAAAGACATTTACATTCAATTGCACAGCTCATTGTAATAATCAGTACTTGTAAATAATAATATTATTGCTGTCAATGCTATTCCGTTAATCTGAAACTTTTAATACCATTTAATTTAGTGAGAACAGTTTAGGAAATGTTGTATACTGTCCTTTCAACACCATATCCTCTTAATATTTGTGGAATAATTTATTGTCATTCAGAAACATGGTCTTCAACTGCTAGAACCAAATATTCTAAGAAGACAAAATTTAGGGACTTTTAACTGTGATTTAAAACTATATTCAACACAGTTTAATTTGACAAATGAAACATGAGACACAGGCTTATTAGCACTAGGTACATTCCCAGAAGGGTAGACATCCTATGTACAGGATGCTGTGATATTCCACCCTATTCATCCTTTGGGACCAAGGCATTTATTTTCTGAGCTTCAGAGATGACAGCTACTGATGACCCACATCTGAGTTCTTCTGCAAGACTTATCTTCAGCCAGAGAGAGTTGACTTGTCCAATGTTACACCTGCATCTGATGAGCAGTTGAGGCAGAGTTGTTAAAGCCTGACCACTTTGTCTAGGATTGGCACAGTTCTGAATGGCTATATCAATTCCAGAGCTCCCTGTGGAACTGGCCCAGGTCTCTGTTGAAATTGAATCACACTTAAATCTCTCCCTTTGCCCAAGCCTTTTCCCCTTACTTCCTTAAAGCTTTTCCCCAAGTTACTCTCCAACAAGCCTCCTGCCAGCAAGTGCCCATATCAAAGTCTGTTTCTAAGGTAACCCAACCCAAGTCACATTAAGACAGGTCTTGACACCATGAATTCTGGGACATTCTTTCTTGTCTGTAAGGGGCCCTAAGCAATTGCCACTTGGTAATGAAACTTTGATGGCTAGACAGGAGGTCTCTATGCCTTAGAAATATTATTGCCTGGTATAACCTAATATTATGCTATAATTTAAATTTCAATAAGTTTTTAATGTAATAGTATATTGGCTTTTACCTGAATGTTTTAAAATGAGGTGTGGGTTACTTGTTTCTGGAAAGCCCAAACTCTGAGGAACAAGTGCACTCATGCTTTCTTGGTCAATATTATTGATGGTGTTACAGTCATATCGTCCTTTAAGTTAATGTGTTCAATGACCAATTCTCTGGGATAGACTATGGCAACAAGGTACACGTTCAGTTAATGCTGTCGTTTTGCATGCTCTAAGGTCACCTTAAGAAAGCCATTTCTACACTGACTGGACAAAGACAGAACCTATAAGGACATCCTAGTCCCTCCTCTCCAAAACTTAGATTAAGGTGGTGAAAATTTTTTGTTTTAATTGATGATTGTCCTTCTCTTCCTCACTGAAAGAGAGGACACAGGGATAATTAATGCTTGTGATGTATTAAAATACATTTTGAATTTTGTGTCCGTATCAAGCCCCTAATCCTGTGGAAAAGTCTAGTTGCAAATCTGGAAATAGAAATTGTAATAATCACACCAAGTCAAGAGAGATTTGCATATTGATTTTTTTCATGTTTCCTCTTAAAACAATCTTATTTCTTGTAAGGAAAATACACAATTAGTATGGAAAGTTATAAAGCAAAAAAAAAAAAAAAATTCCCTCCATTCCACAAGTCCCTCTCGCTAAAGGTAACTACTGTTGATACTTTGGCAGAAGGTTTAGAAAGGATCTTGTAGGGAACAAAAGCATACATGAATGTGGTATGAGCTCATGTGTGCACACGAACATGCAGGAGCTTTCCCCTGTCAGCTGCCACTGCAGTATACATACCTTCTGTTCAGAGCTCAGGAAAAGGGACTTTGAGAAACCCTTTTTGGTTGTGAGTTTTCCTAGAATGAATTCACTAGAATCTCAATCTGAGATGCTGCCTCAAGCACAGGTGAGATCACTGAGCAGTTCCTATCTCCCTCTCATTCTGTTTGTTTTCGCAGTACGTGAATCCAGACATGAGGAACAAAGCTGTTGCCTGCAGATAAAATGTCACATAAACAAATTGACAAGGGTAGAAAACATATGGTGAAGTTGGTGCATGTTGTTAAGTGTAAATATCATTTGAAATCATCTTTTTAATTACTGCACAGTTGGCTGTGATGATATGAAACCAAAATATCTGGTTATTTCATTAAAGAGTCAGCCAAAATAAAAAAATGGGCACCTGATCTAGAATATATCTCTTATATTTATGAGGGTAGGGGTGAGGGATGGAGACTCCAACTTCATTGATGATGAAAGGAAAATTCATGGCTGACTAAAATTTACACCTTTGTAATTATTTTATGATGATAATAAGCACCAGAGACAAGTAAAAAACAGACAAAAAAACTAAGCTAAATGTATAATTTTATTTATTGTTGGTATGAAATTTTATTTTGATCCTTCTTTAATGCTTATTCAATCCTTTATTCAAACATTTATTGAGAGCCAACTTGGTGTTAGGCTGGGTTTCAGACATTGGAGATACAGTGGGGGCGAGGGCATGGCAAATTAAGTTCTTGCCATCTACTGAAAACTTCTAGTGAAGTATACAAACTGATTGACTTAAACAATTATTTTTAACTGGTTTATTGAATGACCTAAACATTGTGGTGTTTATTTTTCTTAAACCACTGACATTTAAGATGCTTGATCAAGAGGCATATTTTGTATTTTGTTCTTTCACTCTTTTTGGGGGCTGGTGGAGGGACGGAGTCTTGCTCTGTTGCCAAACCTGGAGCGCAGTGGCACGATTTCGGCTCACTGCAACCTCCACCTCTGGGGTTCAAGTGATTCTCTTGTCTCAACCTCCTGAGTAGCTGCGATTATAGGCACATGCTGCCACACCCGGCTAATTTTTTTTTTTTTTTTGTATTTCATTAGAGACGGGGTTTCACCGTGCCGCCCAGGCTGGTCTTGAACTCCTGAGCTCAGGCAATCCACCTGCTTCCAGCCTCCCAAAGTGCTATGATTACAAGCGTGAGCCACCTCGCCCAGCCACTCTTTTTAAAACCTTCTTTTTGTACCTGCTTAATTACTTCTAAGACTAGATTAGCAGAATGAGGGTTTAGAAAAAAAAGTCAAATGAGATACTTTAACCAGCAGTGTGCCTCCTCTAGGACAGAAGCTGACATGAGTGTCTGAGTTAATATCTAGCTCTTGAATCTTGAACACAAGTCATGTTTTTCCAAGAACTCTCTCACTCTGCGTCATTCAGATATAGCTTGATAAGAAAAAAGCCCAAGGCAGAGAGAGGAAATGAGAAAAATTCCTTTCCACTTTTCTCCAGCTTTTAACTTTCTGCCAAGACCTGTCATAGGCCAAACCTGGCAGGGAAGCCTGAGAAATGGCTAGAGGGGCCAGTGTCTTGAGGTAAAGAGCAGAGTCGGAAGGGAAAGTGTGGATGTGACGACTGGGGACCAGTTTGCAGGTTGTCACTTCTAGCTTTACTCCTACCTAAATTTAGATGGAGAACCAGAAGTGACTGAGTTTTAATCATTCAGTACCTCTAGGTTCCAGAAAAATTCTCTTTTAGAGTCAGAAGAAAACCGAGACTTTTAAGTGATGAAATTGCAATTCACAGCGTCAACAGATAGGAGAATTGCTTTCCCTAGGAAGCTTTGTATGTAGATCCTTAAACAGAAGGCAGCATGTGTCAGAAAACAGAAAGTTAACTTACAGCAAACTCTTATACCCTTGTGTGTTTGTAAAACCCTATGTATTGCATATTTTACCTGGAATGTATTTAATTCATGAATAGTTGAGGTTTTTTAGTTGGTTTTTGGGTTTTTTTTGTATTTTAGGTAAAAGTAAAGCAGAAAAAATGACTTCATTTTTTAACATCTGGAATTTTTCATTTTTTCTCTCTAAAGAGTTTTTTAAAATTTACTTGTATTTCTTTTAACTTTTATTGTAAATTCAGGGGTCCGTGTGCAGGTTCGTTACAGGTAAACTTGTGTCATGGGGCTTTGTTGTACAGATTATTTCCTCATCCATTTATAATATTAAGCCTAGCACTTATTCATTATTTTTCCTGATCATCTGCCTCCTCCCACCCTCCATAAAAGCAGTTTTGTTCTTTTTCACTTTGATATCATCTTATTTATCAATAAGATGAGTATACTTAAATATCAGACAAGTCTCTACATGCTAAAATGGAGTCACCAATAATATTATAAGACAGAAACAGGATTTTTATGTATTTATTGAATTTCATTGCTTTATTGTAATTCAATTCTTTCAAAATAAAATATCGATTTAATCATACATAATTCAAAGATTAGTTACAATTTTAGAATTTTATATTTATTAATAAGACACCACTTTGTATCCTAATGTTGTTCCATTCCATATAAAATTGCTGATATCAAATAATATTTTTATAATTTAAATTAGATTGATTCTTTTCAGGATAAAGATATTTCATAAAATTTTATGCTCTTCAGAAAAGCTACTTTACCTTGCCTTCCTCTGTAAATATTATGCAAAGTCATTTCTAAGTCATCATAATCAGATTAAAATGAATTATTTAAATCATCAGAGGAATAGATGTCAAACTTGTCATGGTTTTCCATTCTGATTTAAAAATCCTCTTTGGACAGATGTCTAACCATCTTACATTTCTAGACACTTTTGTTTTACTCCCTGGGAAAGACAATTTTTTTATATGTGGATATTCTTTATGTACACTTAAGATATTTCTGCATTTTGTCCATAGACTGTAGCTCCTTTAGTCATTTATTAAAAGGGTATGTAAAAATTCAAGTCATGTTGTTCATATAACTCAAGCCCCACTCACTTTTCCATCTCAAGAGTAAAGGAAAAGCAACTTATGTTGAAAATGTTCATTTTGCAGATCAGTTAAATAATCTTTAAGCAATGGAATGTTGGGTCCTGATTTAGCTGCTGAGGGTACAAAAATATAACACAGAGTTACTTTGTTCAAGGTGCTTATAATAATTTTTAAAAAATTAAGGCACCTTGTTTGACATGTTAACCTTAGGATCCAAAATTAGAATTTTCACTATTAATCATAATTTATTCACATTGTTGTGCTACCATAACCACCATCTACCATGTATCCACTAACTATTTTCATCTTATAAAACTGAAATTCAACCTACTAAACAATAGCTTTCTATTCTCTTCTATTCCCCAGCCCCTGGCAACCATCATTTTACTGTCTTTATAAATTTACCTAAGTCCCTCATATGAATTACACAGTATTTGTTCTTTGTGACTACTTTATTTCACTTAACATGATGTCCTCAAGGTTCATTTATGTTGTAGCATATGTCAGAATTCTCTTCCTTTTTAAGGCTGAATATTCCATTGTATGGATATAGCACATTTTGCTAATTCATTCACTTATTTCCCCCCGCTTTGAGACAGAGTCTTGCTCTGTCACCCAGGCTGGAGTGTTGTGGCATGATCTCTGCTCACTGCCACCCTTACCTCTGGGGTTCAAGCAATTCTCTCACTTCAGCCTCCCGAGAAGCTGGGACCACAGGCACATGCCACCATGTCCATTCTCCATTCAGCTTTTAATAGCCTCTTACGTTGCTTCTACATTTAGCAATTGTGAATAATGTTGCTATGAACATAGGTGTGCAAATATCAGTTTGAATCCTTGCTTTAATTGTTTTGGATATATATCCAGAAATGAAATTGCTAGATTATATAGTATTTATACTTTTAATTTTTTGAGAAACTGCAATACCATTTACTGTTAGTGGCTGCATAATTTTACATTCCCACCAACAGTGCTTAAGGGTTCCAATTTCTCCACATCCTCACCAACACTTGTTATTTTCTGCATTTTTGATAGTAGCCATTCTAATTGGTTATGAGGTAGTGTCAATTGTAGTTTTGATTTGTGTTTCCTTACTGATTAATGATGTTGAACATCTTTTCATGTGCTTGTATATCTTCTTTGGAAAAATGTCTATTCAAGTTCCTTGTCCATTTTTTAATTGCGTCATTTGCTTAGCTTTTGTTGAGTTATAAGTCTAAGAAACATAATTAATTATTTCAGCAAACATTTATGGAGCACTATTTATATATCAAGTATTAATTATATTGATGTACTTTTATTAGGAATTTTATTTCTACATGGTAGATGGAATTTCACTTCATTCTGGCTTATATTCAGCTAATATAACTCATCCTATGTTGTTAGAGTCAAAACAGTGGAAGAATTACTTTTATGAGACAAAGGAGAACCTTAAAATTTTTTTCCTGTAATTGATGAAGGTACCACTTAGAAACCATATGATGCTCTAGTGTTTTAAGTTTACTGTTTAATTGTAGTGGATAAATTATAGTAAGAATAAATTACTTTTTTTTTGCATAGAGCAATTTTCAAGCAATATTCCCTCAAGCTTGTAATAGCAGAATTTAGTATTTATATGGGATTGTAAACTATCTGGGCATCTGCTGATGATCATTTTTGGAGACAACTGAATTATTGGAGAAAAAGAATAATGGAAAAACTCATCTTCCAAATGTAGTACTTAAAACTTAATAAAAGTAGTTTTAATTAAAAGTAAAAGATCAAATAGTCTTCAAATTTCCTTCTTGTTTTGTAATTTTGCAATAATATATAAATCAGAATTTTCTTAGTTTTTTCTTTGCTAGTTTGCTTTTTTGTCTTTTCTTTGTAATCAGAGTTTACTTGTGATCAGTTTAAAATGAGTGGTTGTAAGATTTTACTTGCAAGCCTCATAGTAACCACAAAAACAATCCTATAACAGATACACAGAAAATAAAAAGCAAGACATTTTTAAATACCAGAGAAAATCACCTTTACACAAGGGAAAACAGAAAGGAAGGAAGAAAAAGAGGACCACAAAACAACTAGAATGCAAATAAAGAAATGGTGGCACTGAGTCCTTGGTTATGAATAAAACACTGGATGAAAATGGACTACATTCTCAAAAAAAAAAATACATAGTGAAGCTGAATGGATTTAAAAATAAAACCCAACTATAAGCTGCATACAAGAAACTAACTTCAGCTATAAAGACAGACACAGACTGTAGAGAAAGGGATTGGAAAGATATTTCATGTAAAGGGAAAACAAAGGTGAGCAGAAGTAGCTATACTTACATTGTATAAAATAGATTTTAAGACAAAAACTGTAAAAAAAAAAAGGGTCATTATATAATATTAAAAGGATCAATACAGCAAGAGGACATAATAGTAGTAAATAGGTATACACCCAATATTGGAGCATCCAGATATATAAAGCAAGTATTATTAGAGTTAAAGAGAAGGATAGACCCCAATACAGTAATAGCCAGGAACGTCAACACCCCACTTTCAGCATTGAACCAATTATCCAGACAGAAAATCAACAGCGAAACATGAAACTTAATTTGCACTATAGACCAAACAGGCGTAATAATTGTTTGCAAAAAATTTCATCAAATATCTGCAGAATACATCCTTCTCCATAGCACATGAAACATTTTTTAGAGTAGACCATATATTAGGCTACAAAATAAGTCTCAAAAAATTTCAAATCACATTATCTTTCCAGACCACATGGTATAAAACTAAATATTTATAATAAGAGGAACTTTGGAAGTAATACAAACACATGAAAACTAAAAAATATGCTCCTGAATGTCTATCAGGTCAATGAAGAAATTAAGAAGAAAAATTTTAAATTTCTTGAATCAAATGAAAATGGAAACACAACATACCAAATCTTATGGAATAGAGCAAAAAAGTTCTACTAGGCAAGTTTATAGCAATTAACACCTACATAAAAAAAGTAGAAAATTTAAAAATAAACACCCAAAGATGCATCTTAAAGAACTAGAAAAGCAAGAGCGACTCAAACCCCCAAAATAGTAGAAGGAAATAATAAAGATTAGGTCAAAAATAAATGAAATTAAAACAAAAACATACAAAATATCAATAAACGAAAAGTTGGTTTGTTGAAAAAAATAAACAAAATGTATAAAACTTTATCCATATTAAAAAAAGATCAAAATAAATAAAATCAGAGATGTAAAAGGAAACATTACAACTGATACCACAGAAATTCAAAGAATTATTAGAGATTATTATGAGCAACTATATGCCAATAAATCAGAAAACCTTGAAGAAATGGATACATTTCTAAACATATAAAATCTACCAAGATTAAACCATGAAAAAATGCACAACCTGAATTGACCGAAAACAATGACAGGGAAGCAATAATAAAATATCTGCTGTCAAAGAAAAGCCCAGGTTTCACTGCTGAATTCTACCAAACATTTGAAATAAAACTAACACCAATCCTACTCAAAGTATTTTAAAAAATGAAGGCTGAAGAAATACTTCCAAACTTAATCCACACAGCCAATATTAACCTGGCACCAAAACCAGAAAAAAATACAAGGTAAAAAGAAAACCACAGGCCAATATCTCTTATAAATATAGAAGAATCACCACAAAGTCCTGGTAAACTGCATTCAACAACACACCAAAAAGATCACTTATGATGACCAAGTGGGATTAATCCCAGGGATGGTTATACTTATGCAAATCAATCAATGTGATACATTTATATCAACAGACTAAAGAAAAAAACATATGGTTATTACAATTGATGGCAAAAACAAAGCATTTGATAAAATTCAACATAGCTTTATGATAAAAACCCTCAACAAACTGGATATAGGTGAAACATATCCCAACACAGTAAAAGCCATGTATGAAAAACCCAAAGCTAGTGTCATATTTTATGAGGAAAAAGTGAAATCTTTAAGATCTGGAACAAGGTATAATGCCCACTTTCACCACTTTTGTTCAACAGAGTACCGGAAGTCCTAGCCAGAGCATTAGACAGAAATAAAAAATAAAGGGCTTCCAAATTGGAAAGGAAGTCAGATTATCTTATTTGCCTACATACTTTATGTTCAAAAAACCTAAAGACTCTACCAGAATACAGTTAAAACTTATACATTCAGTGAAGTTTCAGTATACAAAATCAACATACAAAACAACAGTATTTCTATATCACGAGTGAACAATTTGAAAAAGAAACCAACAAAGTAATTCCATTCATATTTGCTATAAACAAAATGGAATATCTAGAAATAAACTAATCCAAAGATGTGAAAGATCCCTACAACGAATACTGCAAAACACTGATGAAAGAAATTGAAGAGGACACAAAAAAATGGAAAGATATTCCATGTCATGGATTGGAAGACTCAATATTGTTGAAATGTCCTTATTGCTCAAAGCAGTCTGCAGATTCACCACAATTCTTATCAAAATACCAATTACATTCTTCACAGACATAGAAAAAATAATACTAAAATTGATATGGAATCACAAAAGACCCTAAACACCCAAAGCCATGCTGAGCAAAAAAGAACAAAATTAGAGAAATCACATTATTCAACTTAAAATTATATTACAAAGCTATTGAAACCAAATAAGCATGACGCTGGCATAAAAACAGACACATAGACTAATGGAATAGAATAGAAAACTCAGAAATAAATTTGTATATATACAGGCAACTCATTTTTGACAAAGTTGTCAAAAACATACATTAGGGAAAGGACAACCTTTTCAATAAATGGGAAAACTGGATATCCATTTTCAGAAGAATGAAATCAGACTCCTATCTCTGGCCATATAAAAAATAAAATCAAAATGGATTAAAGACTTAAATCTATGACTCGAAACTATGAAACTACTAGCAGAAAACCTTAGGGAAACTGCAGGACATTGTTCCAGGCAAAGATTTACTGAGTTAGACTTCTAATACACAGTCAACCAAAGCAAAAATGACATCACATTAAGGTAAAAGGTTTATGCACAGCAAAGGGAACTATCAACAAATGAAGAGATAGTCCACAGAAAGGGAGAAAATATTTGCAAACTATCCATCTGACAAGGAATACATAAGGATATAAGAATATATAAGGAGCTCAAACAACTCTATAGGAAAAATGTAATTCAATTAAAAAATTGGCCTCCATCCTGGGAAATATAGCAAGACCCTATCTCTAAAAAATAAAGAAAATTAGCTGGGCATGGTGGTATGTCCTTGTAGTCCTAGCTACTAGGGAGGCTGAGATGAGAGGCTCACTTGAGCCCAGGAGTTCAAGGTTACAGTGAGCTATAATGACATCATTGCATTGCAACCTGAGCAAGATCTTGTCTCTAAAAAAAAAAGCTTTAAAAAATTTCATTGGGCCAAAGATCTTAATGGACATTTCTCAAAAGAAGACATACAAACAGCCAACAGGTATATTGAAAATGTTCAACTTCATTAATTATCAGAGAAATGGAAATCAAAACTTAAAATGGCTTTTATCTAAAAAACAGGCAATAATGAATGCTGGACAGGATGTGTAAAAAGGGAATCTTGCACACTGTTGGTGGGAATCTAGGTAGTACAGCCACTATCAAAAATAGTATGGAGATTTCTCAAAAAGCTAAAAATAGAATGAGGAAACCGTCAAGAAATTCCACAGTTGGGTGTTTGTTCAAAAGTAAGGGGATCGCTATATTGAAGAGATATCTACACTTTCATGTTTATTCCACTACTATTAATAATAGTCAAGATATGAAATCAATCTAACTGTCCAACAGCTTAAAATAAATGTGGCTAAAGAAAACATGGTACATATACACAATGGAGTATTATTCAGCCATAAAAAAGAATAAAATCCTGTTATTTGAGACAGCATGAATGGAATTGCAGGGCATTATGATAGGTGAAATGATCCAGGCACAGAAAGACAGATATCACATGTTCTAACGCACATGTGGGAGCTAAAACAAAAGACTAATTGAACTCATGGAGATAGAAAGTAGAATGATGGTTATCAGAGGCTGAGAAGGGTAATGAGGGGATGAGGATAAAGTGAGGATGGTTAAGGGGTACAAAAATAGTTTGAATGAATAAGATATAGTATTCAGTAGTGCAATATGATGGCTATAGTTAACAATATTTTATTATATATTTAAAAATAGCTAAAAGAGTGACATTGCAATATTCCTGACATAAAAAACTGATAAATTAGTTTGGATATTTGTCCATACTCAAATCTCATGTTTAATCATAATTTTCAATGCTGGGGGTGGGGCCTGGTTGAAGATGTTTAGGTCGTGGAGGCAGATCTCTCATGGCTTGGTTCTGTCTTCATAATAGTGAGTGAGTTCTCGTGAGATCTGGTCATTTAAAAATGTGTGGCACCTTTCCTTCACTCTGTCTCTCTTGCTCCTTCTTTTGCCACATGATGTACCTGATCCCCATTCGCCTTCTGCCATGATTGTAAACTTCCTGAGACCTCCTCAGAAGGCAAGCAGATATCAACACCAAGCTTCTTGTAAAGCCTGCAGAACTGCAAACCAGTTGAGCCTCTTTTCTTCATGAATTGTTCAGTCTCTGGAATTTCTTTATAGTAATGCAAAAATGGCCTAACACAAAAAGCTGGTAGCAAGGAGTAAAGCATTGCTCAAAAGATGTCTGAAAATGTGGACACAGCTTTGGAACTGGGCAATGGGCAGAGGCTGGAAATCTGGAAGGCTCAGAAAAAGACAAGGTGAGGGAAAGTTTGGAATTGCTTACAGACTGGTTGTAATCAAAATGCTGATAGTAGAGTAGACAGTGAAATCCAGGTTGATCAGGTCTCAGATGGAAATAAGTAATTTACTGGGTGCTACATCAAAGGTCACCCAAGTTTACACCTTAGCAAAGAACATGGCCACATTGTGACCATGCCCCACAAACCTGTAGAAATTTGAACTTGAGAGTGATGACCTAGAAAATCTGATGGGAGAAATTTCTAAGCAGCAAAGCACCCAAGATACAGCCTGGCCACTTCTAACAGCATACACTCAAATATGGGAGCAAAAATATGACCTAAAGTTAGAATTTATATTTAAAAGGGAAACAAGGTCTTTATTAATTGTAGTTGATTGTATTTTTGATATAATTATTAGCTTTTTTTCTTTAAAATTGGAGAAAAGAAGCTGTAATTTATTTTAATTGGGAAATTGTGTCTTGGAAATATTTAAGTCATCTAGTCCATTAGTTTTCAAAATCCAATGCTCACATGTTCACTTGGAGGACTTGTTTAAAATGTGAATCTCTACCATCAGAGATGTTGATTCAACATATTTTGGTCTAAGTCCTAAAAATGTGAAGTTTTAGGAAGGCTCCTACTGGATTCTGATGTAGCCTGACCATGAAGACCATTTGCGATAATAATTTGTCTACTTTCTTTTTTTTATTTATTTTATTTTTTTATTTATTTAGAGAGGGAGAGAGAAACAGGAGAAGGAGAGAGAAACAGACAGCTAACTCTCACACTGAGTGACAGAAAGAAAAGATGGAATCCAGGAGAGGAAAGACAGCTTCCACATCGAGTGGAAGGGAATAGAGAGAGATGGAGTTTAAGAGGGGAAGACAAGTTTCCACAAAGGGAGTGTTCATGGAAGGGGACCCAAACATGGAGTCCCATTAGTCTACTTTCTTAACATATAGGATTACAACAATGAGTCCTAACAATGAGTTTTTGGCCGGAATCACGTCGATAGTCAGTCACTAAGTTTGGATTTGATCCTAGTTTATCTTATTCCAAAACCATTAACAAATTGTCAATTTTCAAATAATTAAAGTACATAACAAACAGGCTATACTGAAATCATTTTTTTCATTTTTGAAAAGAAATTTTAGAATCTTTCAAAGATTCAGCTTTGTCAGTATAAACTTTGATTCTCATTATTAAAGTCATAGATTCTAGAAACTGAGCTAGATAGAATGAAATTAAATTCATACTCAACTGTGTAAAGCTCCTTTATTGAAAACATGTGCAATATGCATAATTTAAAAACTTTGCACTTATTTTCCTAAAAGCATTAGGTACCCTGCATTGTGCTGATTTGGGTACCATATATATTCACATTTGTGTTTGTAATTGCTGTTAGTATGGCATCGTGATTAAGATTTGGGCTCTAGAGTCAGATTTCCTGGGATGAAATCCTGGCTCCAGGACTTACAGACTCCGTAACTTGGGCAACTTTCCTATCCTTTCTGAGTCTTGGTCTCATTAGTAAAATGAGTATATTGATAACATATCTCACAGAACTGTGATGAGCATTAAAGCAGATGGTTGATATAAATAATTTAGATAGTGTTAAGAGATTTTATAAAACAAAATAAAGGTTAACTAAATTTTCCTGAGTCACTTTAGAACTTATGCATGTATTCATAGGTGACAAATCCCTTTATGCTTGCATATCATGCCTGAAGTTGTGAGTAACATGATATTATTTCAGGTGAGTTGGGAAGTCACTGTGGATGTAGTTAGTGTTTGAAGTGCAAAAACAAAAAATGAGAAATAAAACAGTATTTCTGAAAGGCATGTGGAATGAAGGGAAGGAAATTTGTTTCCTGAATAACATTTTTTTCTTCTTGACATTGGTAGAGACCATCCTAGGTACCAAAAGTACATAGTCTAGGAAGAATCCCCCTTTGCCCGTTAGACAATATTTTTGTGTAGTACCCAATTGAGACTTAACGTATCTTTTGGCCCTTAGACTCCTTGACTTTCCTATATAGTATCTACCAGACTCACTTAGATAGAGTAATTGGTAATTAAATTGAAGGTGGAACTTTAATTACCTGAGGCCTTATTCTAATATGTCTGAAAATAATAAGTGAACAGCTGCTTTAGAAAATACTCTTCCAATGACTTACACCCCATCTTAACTTAAAGGTCTGAAAACTCACGAGAACTGTCAACATACGACAGTTTGCCATTCAGATGCTTTTCACATGCTTTAATGTAATTGACACTTCTGTGATTAGTGTTTAGTAATTCTGTCATTTGTTATTTGATAATTCTTGAAATTGCTTTCTAGTATGTATTTTTTTTTCTGCTCTGACTTAATTTGTCACTAAGGATGGAGTTAATTCTACTCTCCTCATTTCATGATTATTTTTAATCATATTAAGAAACTGCAAAACTGGATAGCTTTCCTCTCAATTTTAAATACCAGGTTTTTTTTGGATATGCTAGGTATCAACGTTTATACGATTACCACTAGCTTTGAGCCTTTAAATCAGTATTTCTAAAGTATTACTGTGCTTAAAAGTCATGTGTGATGTTTGTTAAAACTCTTTAACCTGCATTTTAATAGGATTCAGGCAATATTTACGGATGTGGTCCTAGAATGATACTTAGAGAAACTGCTAGACTAAACTTAATCCCATATTAGGAAACCAGTTCTTACTTCCTACTCTCATAGGAAGTGTTTCAGAAGCTTACTGCAAAGACAGGTTCCCTCCCTGTTATAAGACAGATTGTTCTCACTGGGGTCTTCACCCTGGTCTGTAGCATGAGGCAGTTCAAAGAACATCCTATTTGTTGCTTTAACCTTAACTTTTATTAACTGAGTAACCCTTGGGAAAGCCACTTAGGTTCTCTGAGCTTCAATTCCTCTTCTATAAATATCAGTATAAATGACTGTCAGAGGCTGCTGGAAGGATTAAGAGAAATAAGAGCTGTCTGAAAAGATGTTGCCATCGTGCCTGGTGTATGTTGAAAAATCAGTGCATGTTAGTTCTTTTTCCATCTGTCTGCCACATTTCTGCAACTTGTCTGTCTTGAGTCTGAATCTTCATGACCTCTGCTTCTGCAATATTTACTTGTATTTAAGACACTTCTTTGCCTTGTTCTCTTGCTGAGTGTGACCTTAACTGTTAGGTTTTGAATCATTCCTCTGTCTTGCCCATGTAGCCCAAATGGACTAACAGAGTTGACACCACTATGTTACTTTCGTTGAATACTGAACTCAAGTTCTGGATTTCATTCTTTGACCTGATTCATATATGCCAATGATGAAATCTTACAGTGAAAGTATAACTCCAAAAAGATCACAATCCTAAAAATACTTACTAAGAAGCCTCCTATTATTTTGTAAACCCTGTTCCACTTAATTATTTTGTAAACTATGTTCCACTTTATCTTAAGAAGTTTTCCCATCTAATAGACTCTCTCTCCTCTGAGAAATTCAAATATTATTTGATGCACAATTTTCTTTTTTCTTAGCAACTGTTTAACAAAAGCATCCCTTGCATAAAATGAGAGACACTTCTATCAGTTGCAGTTTCAAGTCATTTTGATTCTTCCAAAGCTCAAGTTTCTGCTATCCCCAAATAATAATTTAAACATTTATAATCCTTTGCCTTCTAAGAGTTAAGGAGCTTGTAAACAGAACTCGCTTGCAGGGAATACTTTGCGATCAGTGAAACTTGTTCATTAGTTTGAAAAGAGAGTTAACATTTCAAAGTATAGTGGCATTATAATTGTATTTTGGTGTAGTTGAGAGCTCCTAATGAAAATTATAGAGATGCTACATCTGTTTAAATATTTTAAAATACAAGTGTATATTATATAAAATACCAAAAGGATTGCACGGCTTAGTCTCCTTTGCTCAGAAGCCACAAATTATATTTAAATAAACAATCACAAATTATGGAAGACTAGAGAATTTTATATTTTAAATATTGTAAATAGATCTATTTGGGATGCTTGTTGAATCTTAGGTATGTAATATGCCATTTATGAAGATACATGTGTATATTCAGGGCTGTATATGTCAATAGCTGCTTAAATAAACTGTTGGTTCATTTAACATTCATGCTTTCATTCACTCATCCAAGCACATGTAGTAGCATGCTGACTGTGTGCTGACAACTGTAGTAGTTTCAATAGGGAATACAAAAAGAAAGGAAAGTTTTGAGGCGTAAGCACTCTCACACACTGTTGATGGGACTGTTAATCGGTACACTTTTTGGGGAGCAGATGGACAGACTTGATTAAAATCTGACATGTGTGTAGTCTGATCCTGCATTGCCACTTCTGAGTTTCTCCAAAAGGAAAAATTGTGGCTGCGTGCTTGTGCATGCATGTGTGTGAATGTGTGTGTACAGGAAAAAATATATAGACAAGTTTTAATTACATCATTGTTTAATTGCCAGATATGAGAATCAACCCGAATA
Organism: Alouatta palliata; assembly: GCA_004027835.1. Lineage (NCBI taxonomy): Eukaryota > Metazoa > Chordata > Mammalia > Primates > Atelidae > Alouatta > Alouatta palliata. The sequence goes on from PVKV010002474.1 coordinate 115,053, forward strand.
TCCCTCAGTAGAGTAGCAGTTAAATACACAAGACACAAGAACACTGTGGTATATTCTCCATTTGGAAGTAACTCCATTCTAGGAATGTAGCCTTACACAGTAAAGCAAGACTTGCCTCACAATATGTGTGTCATGATCCCATTTTCGTTTAAAAAGTAAGATAACCACAATAAAAATAAGATGAGCAGAGAAATGGAACTGTTGAAGGCAATTATCTCCAGAGAATGGAATAATAGATGGAATTCCACTTTTTTATTACATATTTATAAAGCATCTAATTTTTTTCATTCAAACAACTCCACAAAGTCTGTATATTTTCAATGTTTTTTCAAAACACCCTGTTCTTGTCCTGTAATCTAATGTGGGAAGAAGTGTGTACTAGGTTTCATGGAGTTAAGTCACTTTTTCAAGTCAAATGCTCATCAGAGGTGGCAGTACCAGAAGTGAGACTCCAAATTTTTAGGCAACTGCACTTGTACTTTGTTAAAGTGTGTTTTCTTGCTGGCTCCCCAGGTGACTACGAACTCCTATTTGATTGACTTAGTAGTAACAGCTATTCGAAAGTCCCGGTGGATTTTTATAGCCTTTAATTAAAGAGAAACTAGACCAGAAAATACAAACTGGTGGCTATATAAATACTATTAAAATTATCCATGTATATATTATATATTATGTATATATAATCCCTATGCATGCAGTAGAATTATCAAGTTAGAAACCAACTAAAGGCTATTACTCTTCAAGAATACTCAAAATGTTTGTGATTGTAGAAAAGTAAATATTTTATTTTTTACTTAAGAAACTGGTTGAAATAATTATAATTTTGGAAAGAAAAAATTATAAATATATACTTTCAAAGATGTCAGGAGATACAGGTCTCTCTTGCATTAGTGCATTAAAATATGTAATTTTTCCTTTACCAACAATGTTACAAATGCATTTAACTGTCAAGGAACTTAAATGTATGCAGACATTGTGTTTCATTTTGAGTTTGATTGAACGAGAACAAAAGAGATAGTTGTGTTTATTTGAAAAGACTGCATTTACTCTTATTTTCAATTACTTCACATGAAAGCTGGAAATTCAACCTGTCAGTGAATTGTGGTAAAATTGCTGCCTTTCTTTGAGGTTAAATTTCTATGTGGTTATACCTGGAAACCTGCATTTCCACATTTGCAGTCCACTTTGCTGCCTCTAGAAGTTTCCCATATTTCTTTGACTTTCAAAGTAAATGCTAGAAAGTCAGAAGCTTCCATTCTTGCTCTATTACCTTATTTCTCTGTCATCTTGTATCTTTTTATTTACAGTTTGGAGTTCCATTGGCTAGGAAACTGATGTTTCTCTGACCATAAGTGACGATCTAGTAATTAGTCCATTTTCCTAAAGCAAGAAGGTGGAAACTATTTCTGTTGTAAATGGTGTCTATAATAAATAATAGGACTTATTGAACTAAATCCTCTTAATATCCTGTAGAGTAAAGCAGAACTATCTTAATGGCGGGAAATAGGGGGGCAATTTTGTTGGCAGAGTCTTGATTTTACTACCTTGCACTCTTCTTAGATTCCCTGAGTCACATCTAGCTCAAAAATAACTCTTTTGGTCCAGAGCTTACAAAATCTCAGCATGCCATCTTGGCATGGCAGCTCCAAAGTACAGGATGGGAATGCCTGCTACTTAGAGACTGTACAGGAGCAAAAGGCTCAGAAGATTCTATAATGAATGGTGACTCCTTTTTCACAGTGACAGAAATGTCTAGCAGAACTGCAGAGTGATCAGCAGGCTGCCTCTGTTTTCTCGACAAGCTCCTTCAGAAGGCATCCATCTCCCTGTCCCTGCCCAGAAGAGACTTCCACTCTGGTAGGGTTTTAAGGTAATATACATCAAGGCATGCATGTGTGCACATTTTTGCATAAGTATGGCGTGTACATACACATGCACATGCATGCACACACCCCTTCCTGGCAGTTTTGAAAGCACTGACTTCCTGAGGATAGTTCCTAGTTACTTGATAGATGGTTTTGTCTGTTAGTTCCTTCGTCTTGATTTCACTAGCTTTCAGGATAGAATGGATATAATTTACTGATAAATTATATATATCCAAACTGTGCTAGGCTTTTTACATTCTTTATCTCATTAAATGGGCCTGTGAAGTAGCTAATAATATCCCCATCATCAAAGTAAAAATATTGAGACTCATCGAGCCTTAGCATCCTGTTCAATTCCCTGAAAGAATCTGAGATTCAGACTTTCTGGGCTTTCTGTTTAGCAGCATTTGCCTCTCATGATAACATGGTTAGTGAATAAAGCAGGATTTAGGATTGTGATCCTAAGATAAAATACTAGGGGAAAATGCCAAAGTGTTTTCAAGTAGTAGCAGGATTTTCTTTGGTTTACTTTATTTTCTGAAATGAGCATGTATGTTTTATATTCAGAAAGGCACATAAAGCACTCAACTGAATGAACCAATAATCTTCATGGATTTTGCCATCTCCTTTTTTACCAATGGAATTGAGTTCAGGAAGGTTATTTGATTTGTCCCCTCTCATACAGCTTACAGGTAACTCTCATACAGCACTAGGAACACGTGTAAATCAGGAGGAACAAAGTGCTTATCTTACTTCATTAACCACTTGAAAGAATTTCTCACAAGCCTTACCTTGTTTCAGAGACCTGAGTCTCCAGGCAATAAACTCTGACATAGTCAGAGTTTGATTATCCAGCTTAAATTGTGTTCTAGTTTTATTTGAAGTTTGAAAATTACCTACTTATATTTTTTTCATCTTTTAATTTTGACAAACAATGGGGCTTCTGGACGTTGGGTGGTATTTCTGATCCTAAAAATGTCCTTGGAGAATTTTTTTTCTCTGTTTACCTTTATTTTGTTGGTAAATCACAACATGGTTTTGAGGTACATTTAAAAAATACTAATTAAAATATTTTATTATATTTATTGCCCCTATGATAATGATGATGAGTATTAAATGTGAGCTGTAATTGACTACATGATATAGAGAATTATGCAAATGTTTAGCTTGATTGTAGACTTTTGTATAAGCTGCTGGTGGGTGTCTGGAATAAAACAGAGCTCTGCTTACTGGTTTCTTCCAACTCCTTTTTAGCATTGCTTTGTGATGTGTCTAGATTAACCACCCTGTTTCTCAGACATCAGTGGACAGTTGTTTGGTTAGCACATATGGATTTTTCAATTTGTGTTTTTAGTTTGTGTTATTTGATGAGAGCAACTGGATTTAGAAGTCACAAGGAACCACTGAGGAGAGACAGGCATGACTTCTTTTTGAAAACTTAATCCTTCTAGATTGACAGGACTATTTCTTCTGATATGTGAATAACTGCAGGAGGGAACATATAAAGCTTTATTGGCTAACATCTTAGTTACCAGGGATTAACTGACATCCAACTGAGAACCAGGGTATGTCATGGACTTAGACATTGGAAAAAAAACGAGGAGAATCAGATAAGTAGGAGTAATTAGAGGAAAAGAGATGGCTATGCAGAAGGTATAGCTTCAGTGTTGTCCCATTATGGGTGTTTTTGTTTGTTTATTTGTTTTTTGAGATAGTCTCACTCTGTCGCCCAGGCTGGAGTACAGTGGCAGGATCTCACCTTCTGCAACCTCTGCCTGCTAGGTTCAAGTGATTCTCCCACCTCAGCCTCCAGAGTAGCTGGGACTACAGGGATGCACCACCTCACCTAGCTAATTTTTTATATTTTTAGTAGAGACAGGGTTTCACCATATTGGCCAGGCTGGTCTTGAACTCCTGACCTCAAGTGATCTGCCCACCTTGGCCTCCCAAAATGCTGGGACTATTATGGGTGTTTTGAAAGTGATGTGTCTGGATCTCCCTGGTGATACTGTGAATGTGACCTTGTTTTGCTACTGCTGCCACCACACTAGGATATACTTCTAGCTAGATAAAACCAGTACTCAGGTAATTAAAATGCCAGAAAGGCTCATCAGATGGAAGGTGGACAGCGATGCCTATATCAGTTCTCAAACCTGGAAGAACATCTGAATAAATAACATCCTTGAGTTCAACTGTTGTGTGATGTTGCTTTAGAAATACTCCACTTCAAAGCTACAGGCTGAGGGGCATCAGAGTAGGGTGTTAAGCAACAATTACCGGTACTTCACATGCAAAATAAATTTAATATTTACTGCCCTTAATTTCCTGTGTCTTATTGGTGGGAAAATGGTGGAGGTTGTCAGGCGGAAGCATAGTGGCAGCTGAGGTTTTGTTAAGGTAAGCATGAAGGATTCTAGATTTTCTGCAAAAAGAAATAAGGACTCTTAAAAGTGAATCCTAACCCTCATTTGCAATCTTTATAGCTCATTTTCACACTTTATCCAGAGCAAGCTAATAGGTTCGATTGCACTCAGTGTTAAAGAAAAACACTTAGAGATAAAACTCAACCTGAGAATTACATCAGTGTTGCTACTAATCTTCTTGGCTCTTGTTTTTATGTAAAAGTAAGAGATTGTAAGAAGTGTGGATACAAAAGATGTTATTAAATATTTGTATGTAGGTAGAACAGAAAGTAAGGTGAGTTACAGGGGGCATAAACCAAACTTCTTTGCTTTAATACATAAAATGGTAGTTTATGTGAGATGATACACAGAAAGGAAGCAATTAAGGCTGTAACTAAAAGAGAACAAAGATAAATTTGATGCATAGCAATTCACTTTAGTGGATGCAAATATTTAAAGGTTTTAATAGCTATCTACATTTCTACATTTTCTCCTCTCTTATGAAACACCTACTAAACTCATACCTATTTATGACTTTTCAGCTACGAGGGAGACTTGAGAGAGAGGAGAAAACTGGTGGCTAAAAGGATAAACATGAAGAGGCCATCTCTAATCATTTAGGATTTAATTTGCTAGTGAATCCAGGTGGCATAGGTTGCTAGTCATATGACACAAGCTCATTAACCATTTTTGAATATATTAATAAATAAAGCAGTAAGTATCACTGGCCACATGAAGAAATGACTATTTTCTTAACTGAACTAAACAAAGTATATTTCCTTATGGAGATTTCATTTTGTGATTATATTTAACCTTTGTCCATTATCATGACTTGTGTATCCATCTTACCTTCTTATCTTTATTGCTTCACTCTTTGGAGATAACAAAGGAGTGCTAGGTACAGTAATGTACCCATATCATATTTTTTAATGACCAAATATTTGGATATCTAATTGTATACCAGTAGTATATCAGAACTCTTAAATTTAATGACAAGTTATTTTTATTTAGTTTGCCATTTTGGGGATAGATTGCATGGAAGAATGCTTTCTGGCTAGAAAGATTTATTATAAAGTTTTTGTCTATGACCTTCCACATTACACACTGTTTGAAATCCCACTGAGATCTCGCATTGGATGAGACCTTTAAATGTGTCTTACTCAGCTCTGAGGCCTTCTGTTTCATTCTCCCCTTTGGACTTAGTGTCATTAACCACCCAGAGCCAACAGACTTATATTTCTTGAATAGTTCCAGTTCTTGACAGTATGAAAAGCTACAGAGACTTTTTGTATATACCAAAAATAAATCAACCATCACATTTAAAATATGTCTAATGGTTTATATTCCCTACAAGTAACTTCTCTGATTTGTGAAATGTATGATAAGGTCATTATCCTTACAGTGCTGATATTTATAACAAGAAGTTTATAGGAATATGACATATAATGTCCGCATACACATAGGGATCTGGAAATGGATATATCAGCTATGTGTGAGGCATGAAGCTTATTGTCATTAATCTCTTAAGTTTACCAACTAATCCAAGCAGTGATATTTACATATGAGGATAATGAAGATTTATTGCAAAACAGGCTTTATTAACACCTCTTTCCTGAGGCTTACAAAGTTACACAAGGATGAATTCAATTTTAAAAAGATTTTCATTTAATTTTCTGCATAACTTTAAAGTCAAATTATAATAATGAATATGCTAGTAAAGAATTTGCATCAAAAGAGAACATTATACTGAAAAATAGTTAATAAAAATTCTCATTGTGTTTAGTTCTCTTATAAATATCAATCAATTTTTAGGAGTATATTGGAAGCAATGTAAATTTTAATTGCATCTTACCCAGCAGAGAAAATGTTTTGCAAAATATTATTATAACAGGCAATATTTTTAGTGTATTATAAAACTAAGGTAAACAAAAGTAAAACTCATTAAATAAATTGTAATTTGTCAAATAAGAAAATATATAAGTGAATGCAACATAATAGATCATTTTTAATATCTCTTTTTATATTCCTAGGTACTAGATGATAGGAAGGAAGTTAGGTTTCAAACATTTTAGAAAAGGTAGAGATATTACTACATACCATAAGATTGGTGGGGGGGAAAGCTTTCTCTAACATTTGAAGGCTTTCAGAACTTTAGTACTGATTATACAATAAAACATTTAAATGAAAAAGCAAATAAGTATGTGGTGAAAGAATCCAACACGGATCCCAAAACATTTACATTTTGCTTTAAGATAGGCAGGTAAAAATTATGAGAAAAAAATGCAAACGTATTAAGAGTGATTCAAAACTCAGGTGTAGAATTCTGAAGGCCAAAGTGTAAAATGAAACAAGGTTTACCAAAAGCTAAGGGCAATGAAAAGGATTTTTAAGTTTATATTAAATGTGGATATGTAGCTTATGACCAATTATGCAATATTGAGGATAACTCAGTGAAACCAGAATTTCTTAGTTCAACTTTTGTTTTTTCATTTGATATCAAAAATGAAGATATTTAGGGGAAAATTTATGCAGATTTAGATTAAGATAGAATAAGATAGAGCCATGAGTCATTACCTTTTTTGGATGATATGAAATTAAACATTTAATAGATATTTTAAGTGAAATACAATAGAATATTTTCAGAGAACTCAGTTGCTTTTAGTTTTGATTGGGGATGAAGATAGGAATGCTACATTCTGGAGTTAATTGGAAGATAGAACATTGGTTGAGAATAATAGACTCTAAAACCAACATCAAGGATTTGAAAATCTCAAGAGCCAAAGGTGGGGAGGGGGCAGGATTTTGTGAGAAGGGCTTTGAGAAAGCTGTGGGAACTTTGAGGAGGGTAAGAGGAGAGGACTTGTTCCTCACCTCAAAAATAGTAAAAGGGACTACTGCAAAGAGACCACTCTAGAAGTCCTCTTCAGTGGGAAGATACATTGTACTGGTATCAGACATGTTCCCAAGAAATCAAGATAACAAAATGACCATAATATACCTTATTTTCCAACTATCAAGTAGCTTGTATCAGGCTAACCCATCTACTAAGAATAACTGAATAAAAGACCCCTAAAATGTTGGGTATATTGGAAACACTTAAGATTTTGGAGAGAAAGCAAATGTACTTGCGTACATTTTTACCACAATTTTTCAGCACAGGAAACTTGCAAAACAAAAAAAAAAAACTAAGCTAAAAGAGGAAGATGCTGAAGGAAAAGTAGCAGCTTGAATATATGCAAAGCCACTGGGCTGGGAGAAAAGAAAACAAACATAAAAAACAACTTGTTGAAGCTACCAAGGAAGATAGCACTTAATGGGGAGAAGATCCTAAAGAAAAGAGATGTATATGCATGAGGTGATATGTAAGAAACTAAACAAAAATCACGTACTGAAACAACTAAGAATAAAGCTCCTAGAAAAAGAATATGAAGAAAAAGTATTTTGTACACCTGTACAATGTATTTGTGTCTTACTCTAAGTGTTCTTTCAAAAGAGTCAAAAAGTTAGAAAAAAAAAGTTTATAAAGTAAAACATGTAAGAATGAGGTAAGGTTAATATATTATTGAAGAAAGAATTTTTTAGATGAATCTAGTATGGCCTAAGTGTACAATGCTTCTGAAGTCTACAGGAGTGTACATAATGTCCCAGGTCTTCACATTCATTCACCACTCACTCATTGACTCACCCAGAGCATCTCCTAGTCCTGCAAGCTCCATTCATGGTAAGTGATGTATACAGATGTACCATTTCAAATCTTTTACTGTATTTTTACTTTTCTATGTTTAGATACACAAATACTTATTATTGTGTTATGATTGCCTACAGTATTTAGTACAGTAACGTAATATACAGGTTCATAGCCCTAGAAGCAACAGATGACAATATCATATGCCTAGGTGTCTAGTAGGCTATATCATCTAGATTTTATAAGTACACTCTATAATGTTCAAATAACAGTGAAATGGCCTACTGAAGCGTTTCTCAGAATGTATCCCTGTATTTAAGAGCCACTTCACCTGGCCTGTACTATATTTTTAATGCATTGAATACCACAGAGTCTTCAGCACATTCTACCAGATTAACTCATTTCTGTGCATATGTGAATAAAGTTTTTCTTTCCATCTGTGTGTATATGAGGGGTATACTAAATTGGCATGAGGAGTAGTTAAATTACTACAACCCTTCGCAAATAATTACCGAATAAATTGGATTTTCAAAAATATTATGCAATTAGGCTGGGCACGGTCGCTCACACCTGTAATCCCAGCACTTTGGGAGGCCGAGGCCGGCGGATCACAAGGTAAGCAGATCAAGACCAGCCTGGCCAATTTGGTGAAACCCCGTCTCTACTAAAAATACAAAAATTAGCCTGGTGTGATGGCATGTGTCTGTAGTCCCAGCTACTCGGGAGGCTGAAGCAAGAGAATCAGTTGAACCCAGGAGGCAGAGGTTGCAGTGAGCCGAGATCTTGCCACTGCACTCCAGCCTGGGTGACAGAATGAGACTCCATCTCAAAAAAACAAAACAAAAAAATTATGCAACTAAAATATATGAGACTGAATTACAGTAAATACAATGGAGGCTGAATTGAGACTTTATAATACAAAATCAAAAAGTAATGACTCATTGATATTAATTTTATGAAGTTTTCTAAGTTCATATTTATAAAATAAATTTATACTAATAGTGGCAGTTTTATTAATTTTACATATACTCTGGTTTCTTGTGTTTATTAGCAAAAATCAAGTTGCTTCTATAAAAGTTGTAAAACTGCTAAACAAAAACTGTAAGAACATTTATGGAGGCGTTTGTACCTGCGGTACATAAGGAGTGCTACATGATGCTTACTTGATGATGAAATGGATAGGCAAATTTATGCGGCTAATAGGCATGTATATGTAAGCCTATATCTGATGATCTTAAACTTTTTGAGGAATAATACTTTTCATATCCATGTATGAAAATAATCAACTTTTAAAAATCCTACACATCTTCTTAGTTATCAGCCAAATGACCAAATGGCTTCCATAAATATGTATAAAAAGTAATCTATGTTTCAGCTACCATTGTGGCACAGGTGTGAAACTAACATCTGCTTCAAATTAGGATGATCTTTTTAAGAGTTGAATTGGAGTGCTGCAGAATTCTGCTATAGACCACATGAAAATGTGGATAGGAATAGGCAAAAACAGTACAACTACTGAATCAGCCAAATCTTCAGAAGCTGACAATGCTATGTCCTGGAATATAAACATACAGAAAAGGATGCAACTGGAAAAAGACATTTGAAAGTGCAAAGCATGCACTTGGTTGAACACTTATACCAAGGATGAAGGAAGTGAAAAGCAGCTGCATAGAACTGAAAATCTTTTCAGGGAAAGTGATGCTGACAGGTGATATGCTTTTAAAGAATGGCTTCTTATAGCCATGAAAACACATGCACACTTTGTTTTCACCCACGTGTTCTGGGTCTACAAGACATTCTGCAAATGCAGTGAGGTCTGCTACCAAAAAAGGAGGAAGAAAAAAATATTTCAATATTTCTAATATTTCTTCTGGTAAAACCCCTGAAGTGATGTAAAGTGTCTGCTTTATAATGAAAATGAACTTGAGCAAACCCGGCATTTGGATGTGGATTTTTTCTATGGATCAGGATTTTTGAGTACCTGGGAGAGATAAGAAGCATTATTTATTATAACACTTTAACAACTATTTCAATACTGCTTGTTAGACAATTTTTAGTAAGACTACACATAACGTTTTAGGATATAAGTGGAAAAAATAGATGTTGACCAGTATTACTATTGTACCTATGTGGAAGGCAATTGCTCTTTGATACCAAGCTCCACAAAAAAAATTTTTTTTTAATTACAGATTTTCCCAGTTAACCTGTAACTGTATTTTTGTTTGTTAGAGAGATACAGTGATGGAAAAGAAAGATAAATAATCTGCCCAGGACTCTATGTTGGTATTTCTTTTTTATAATTAATTCACAGAGGTGGTTATCACTGGTAACTGTGGAAAATTCTCCATTCTTTTTCCTTTAGAAGCAAAAAGGGATTATTTCATATTTTATCCAAATTACAACCAAATTGGTAGGAAAATATGAGTCAAAAAGTATTTTCTAAGTCATATTTTTGAATGTTTTTATTATTAAACTTTCACTGTAACAAATCTTAAAGAAATAACAATATATTAATAGGACTTTTATGCTCTTCAAGGAAGTTCCCATGGAAGCATTAACTCTGGCCCCAACCTGGAGAGTACTTGCTTGCTTATGGTCCCAAGGTTGTAGTCATACCCTGAAGTGAGTGGGTTCAATCCTTCTGTGGTTGCTGGTCAGCTTTGGGACAGAACTGAGTCCACCTCACGTTCTGTGTTGGGCACAGCTGAAATTTAGTTCAATTGGGCACAAAGCTGAGTAATTTCCAAATAGAATAAAGCAAAGCCGTAAGCTTCATCTTTTTCTTACCACCCACTGTACCTACCTGTTAGTAATAAATTTGACTGGGATGTTACAGTTTGGGATCTAGAAGAAACTCTAATGTTTAAGAGATGAGTCTGATAGTATACTCTTTGAATTTTGAAATTTTTAATTTCTAAGTAACACTCAAAAAAATCTAGATAAAAAATTTTTATTCTATCAGGAGTATTAACTAAATAAACACTGTTAATAATAGCATCAAAAATTATTACACACTTATTTACTCAAGCTTGTGGTTTTGGTAGAAGAAATAGCAGACTGTAATTCAGATTTCATTCATTTTACTCTCGGCAGTGCCCATCAGGAGGAAAGGGTTTGCCAATCTAAATTTGAGCAGGTGGGTAAATTATGCATATATCTTTACAAACTTATTTCATGGTTTCATTTAACAAATCTTCAGGTTCAATTTCAACCTCAACATACATCCTATAGAAATAGATTATCACAATTATTAGGTGAATTTGTGCTTTTAGGGTTTGAAACATACACATATATCCACAAGTTTATAAAACTCTGTAATGCTTAATTGACAACTGCAATCATCCCACACACCTGACCCCACTTGCCTGTAACTTTCATCGGAGGTCCAACAAAAAAAGCATAAATCTCAGCATCCATTTAGGGTTCCACTTTTTTAACAGGATGTCTGTAAAAGAGATACATAGTCTTATGAGAGAATAAAGCATATACCTTTCAAGGGTTTGTTTACTATAATATTCTACTAAGTGCATTTATTATCTTGCTTTCTCTCCCACCAGCAAATGAAAAAGTAATTATCATCTTAAATAAATTTTTATAAATGATACTGTCCCAAATTCTTCAACAAATGTTTTCCTATATAATTTTTAAGTTGTATTAAATGATGATAACTTACTGATAGATTGTTGTACAGAAACTTTACTTGAAGGGATTCAGGAACACTGAAGAATGGAAGAAATCAGAGAAGTCCAGCTTCTGATTCTCCTTAGTGGGTATAATGTTAGGCTCTGTGTCCCCACCCAGATCTCATTTTGAATTGTAACCCCCACATATCAAGGAAGGGACCTGGTGCGAGGTGGTTGGGTCATGGAGGTGGTTCCTCTATGCTGCTCTCTTGATAGCGAGTTCTCAGGAGGGCTGATGGTTTTAAAAACGGCTCTTTTTCACTCTCTCTCACCTGCCACTATTTAAGACACACTTTGCATCCCCTTCGCTGGCCTTCTGCCGTGATTGCAAGTTTCCTGAGGCCTCCCCAGCCATGCGGAACTGTCAGTCTATTAAACCTCTTGATATGGTTTAGCTGTGTCCCCACCGGAATCCCATCTTGAATTTCCACGTGTTATGGGAGGGACTGGGTGGGAGATAATTGAATCATAGGGGCGGATCTTTCTCGTGCTGTTCTTAGGATAGTGAATAAGTCTCACAACATCTGATGACTTCAGAATCAGGAGTTTGTCTGCACAGACGCTCTTTTTTTTTGCCTGCTGCTAGCCACGGAAGATGTGACTTTCTCCTCCTTGCCTTCTGCCCTGACTGTGAAGCTTCCCCAGCCACATGGAACTGTGAGTCCTCCATTAAACTTCTTTCCTTTGTAAATTTCTCGATCTGGGTATGCCCTTAGCAGCAGCGTAAAAACGGACTAATACACCTCTTTTCTTTATCAATTACCTAGTCTCAGGTAGTATCTTTATAGCAGTATGAGAACAGACTAATACAGTGGGCATGTTCTGCTCCATACAATCTGACACTTGTTTATAAACTACCATTCATATTGTCTAATTGTTGATTGTGCGTTGGTTCTTTTATCTCACAAGAACGCTGTTTTCTGATCAGTCCATGTGCTTTATAAGGTGTTACTTTAGACCTTGCTTGCTGCAAAACAAAAGTTTGGCCAGAAATTGGATATGTATCTATCTTATCTCTCTCCCTCCCTTTCTACCTCCCTTTCTCTATCTGACAAATCTGTATCTGTGAACCATGGCATTTCAAAGCAAAGCAAAATGCAAAATAAGCAAAAATAGAAATTCTCTGGTGTTAGAAGACAGAAGAATCTTTTGAAAATTTAATTTAAAAATTAAATTCCCAGGCTGCTTCCTTAGAAATTCTGATTTAGCAAGTCTGAGGTGGTATCCAGAAATTTCCATTTAATATGCCTCCTTGTGATTCCACTGCAGGTGATTCTTCTACCCATATTGAAAACACTGGTTTAGAGAATTTGTATTAAGAATGATTCTTGTTGGCAGAATTGACCTGTTTTCTAGCTATTCTACTGATATTTCCAGAACTGGTGGTCTATGATAAAGTATTTGAAACTTAAGTATTTGATTCTGGCTATTTGAAACCCAAATTTTTTCCCATAAGGGCATTATTAGCCTGCCACGAACGAACAGCCATTCCTGTTTTCCTTTTTATTGACTTTTGCTTGACCTACTCAGAAATAACTATTTGGGTCCAGCAAGGCCCCAGGCTATTACATATTTAGCACTTCTTTCTCCAACTGTAAGCTATCCAGCTTGGCTTAGCTATATAAAAAGCCCTTTCACAGCGGTGTTTCTGCCTGGTTGTTTATTTAGTGCATATCAGTTCACTGTTGCTTGCTGAATGGTTTCTTTTTGCTTGGCAGAGAAGTTAAGTTCCCTGCTCCTATTGCTACATATTATCTGTAGCTTTCAGCCAAAATTATTAAGCAGATTCTGTTTAGTGAAGCTTCATTTAATTTAAAACAATTTTCTTCACCTGCAATCATTTGAATTTTTCATGATTTTCCTGCCTGATTTACTTGAGATTTTTTTAATGATAATTCACCAAATAGTATATGGGAAGGTGGTTTATAAAATCACGTGTTTCAACAGTTTAAAGGATTTTACTATTCCTCCAACCCCAACATATACCTCTCTTCATTATAATCTGTCTGTGTGTTTTCATCCCTTCTCCGTTCCTTTAAGAGAAGTTTTGCCATATAATTAGGGGCCTTTAAGTGAGAGATAATTTTTGGTTTACAGTAGCCATATGTTCTGACAGCAGTTATTTCAAATATATTATTCAGTTTTCTTCATGAATGTATTCATACTTACCAGAGCATGAGTGAGTCCTGAACTTTGGGTGAGGGTTTATTTTCACCATTGCTCATTTTCAATAATTTGTGTTAATTCTACCTTCTAAACATTTCATGTATTCATTCTCTCCTTTCCATCCCAATTGTCATTGCCTTTGAAAGCTGTCACTGTGTTTTGTGGTGGACCACTAAGGAACTGAATCTGCACTTCTGTTTGCCATCTGGATTACTCTGTTTAAATTCTTTCACTACACTGGACAATCTGCTTTCTCATCCCTCTGCACCAGTGGTCCCCAGCCTTTTTGGAACTAGTGACGGGTTTTGTAGAAGACAATTTTTCCGAAGACTGGGGTTTAGAGGGGGTGATTTCAGGATGATTCAAATACATTACATTTATTGCACACTTTATTTCTATTATTACATTGTAATATATCATGAAATAATTATACAATTCACCATAATGTAGAATCAGTGGGAGCCCTGAGCTTGTTTTCCTACGACCAGATGGTCACATCCAGGGGTAATGGGAGACAGTAACAGATCATCAGGAATTAGATTCTCATAAAGAGCATACAACCTAGATCCCTCACATACACAGTTCACAGTAGGGTTTGTATTTGCTCTTACTAGAATCCAATGCTGCTGCTGATCTGACAGGAGGCGGAGCTCAGGCGGTAATGCCAGCGATGGGGAGTGACTGTAAATATAGAGGAAGCTTTCTCCCCTTGCTAGCCACTCACCTCCTGATGTGCACACCAGTCCCTAACTGGCCTCAGACTAGTACCCATCTGTGGCCCAGGGTTGGGGACCCCTACTTTATGTGTTTGCCCATGGCCTTCCCTGTCCTGAAGTGCACACCCCAGCTGACACACTGGCAATTCCTAAGCATTGTTTAAGAAAGCTAGTGTAAAATTCTTCCCAGTAGCTTCAAAATTCTTCTCTGTCTCAAGTGGGTCACTTGAGCCCTTGTTCTCATCTATCTCCTGTGTCCTCTTTTGTTGCAGAAGTTGTGATATGTTGTGGAAGTATTGTTTTTTTCATCTATTTCTTTCTTTGGAAAATTGATGTCATTTGCTCATTAAAAATCTTTTGCCTAGCCAAGTATCTTGCAGGAAATAGATGTTAATCTAAGAAATAAGTATTTACATGTGATAAAGAAGAAATAATATAGCAAATTGACATTCGTATTCATTGGCCTCCATTATTTTTGATGTAAGCTGTATTTCACTTGGCAATTATTTGAATCTGCAGGAAAATTATTTCCTTTCCTATTATAAAGATTTTATGTTTTTATGTCTTTGTTGAAGAGTTGAGCTCCAGATTTTTTTGAGACAGGGACAGCAACTCACTCCATCATGCAGTCTGGAGTGCAGTGGTGTGATCATAGTTCACTGTAATCTCAAATTTCTGGGCTTAAGCAGTCCTCCAACCTCAGCCTCTCAAATAGCTAAGACTAGAGGTGTGCACTACCACACCTGGATAGTTTTTAAAAATGTTTTGTAGAGACAAGGCCTCACTTTTTCATCCAGGCTGGTCTTGAATTCCTAGACTCAAGCTGCCTTCCTACCTTGACCTTCCAAGTGCTTGATTACAGGCATGAACCACTATACCTAGCCCCAAACTCTACTGAATATATCTTATATTAATATCCTTTGTCTACCTCTGTTGTTGGTGCTTCAGGCAACAGTTTAAATATAATCTAAGAAATGAAATGACCTCAACTCATGACAAACCTCACCTACATGACAGTTATACCTGTGCGAGAACATCACGTATATGTTTATCTCTGTTCCCATGGAGAAATGACAGTTTTTAGTCTCTTTAATCTATTTTTTATCCTAGTAATTCCCAGGATTTCAGAACATTGTTTAATTTTTATATTCCTACTACATGATGACACATTGTTCTGTCTAGATCTTTTCCTGCCCATTCCCTCCAAAGATACTCTGTCTGTTGCCTAACTCATAGGTTTAGTTCAGATCTCAGTTGAAACTTAACTTCAAGAAAGTATTTCACGATTGTCTAAGGAAAAGCCCAATGATTAACACTTACCTCCTTAAGCCTTGCTTTCACTCCCGTGAAAGCATTTATTACTTTGCAATATGACAACATATTCACATCTCTGTATTTAAATGCTAAACTATAACATTGAAAACAGAGATTATCTCCTTCACTGTTAAACCCATGTACTTAGAGAAGTATCTGTGTAATAAATATTTGTTACATAAATAAAACATTTTTTGTTAGTACTGACATTACACTTGATCTTTGAATAACATGAGTTTGAACTGGTTTGCAGACTTTTACCTTGATATTTTGCAATAAATATATTGGAAAATTATTTGGAAATTTGAGAAAAATTTGAGAAAAATCTCAGGTGAATTCTGTAGCCTAGAAATTGAGAAAAATTAAGGAAAACTTAGTTGTGCTGTCAATTCACAGAATATATGTAGACACTAGTTTATCATTTACAAGTCTATATGAACATTTTAAATTTATCAAAATATACACATACAAACACCTGAAGATCTGGTGCCATTTGCAGTTGAGAGAAATGTAAACAAATGTAAAGACGCCGTGTTAAATCATGACTGTGTACAATTAACTGCAGTACATATTGTACTACTGTAATAATGTCATAGCTACCTCCTGTTGCTATTGTGATCTCAGGTGTTGCAAGGATCTGCTAAAATGCCATGTGACACTAATTATCTCCCTTAATGCAATTCTTTTCTCTAATAAACTGTGTATCTCAGTAAAATTGATCTCTCTCAGTTCTCGCATATTTTTCATTGTGTTTAGTGTAATACCTTAAAAAATAACACCATGGGACCCACATAAAATGTCACTAGGAGTGACACTTGGGAGTGCTCCCAAGAAGCAGAGAAAAGTCATGACGTTACAAGAAAAAGTTGAATTACTTGATTTGTATCATAGATTGAGGTTTGCAGCTACAGTGCCCACCATTTCAGACAGATTATTTATCTTGTAAACAGATGACATAAACTTACAGTATCAATCAATAAAGTACAGTTCTGTAAATTTTTCTTCCTTAAAAGAACATGATTTTCTAACATGTTCTTTTCTCTATCTTACTTTATTGTAGGAATACAGTATATAATACATGTAACATAGAAAATATGTTCATCAACTGTTTATGTTATTGGTAAGGTTTCCAGTTCACAGTGGACTATTGCTAATTACCTTTTGGGGGAGTTAAAAGTTACATGAGGATTTTTTTTATGGCACAGGAGCTGGGAACCCCAACCCCTGCTTTGTTCAAGTGTCTGTTCTAATCATTTTGCAAATGAAACTTACATTCTTTGAAATGACCATATAGAAAGACCCAAACCAGAACCTGCAAAACAAAGGTTGGAATTGCCATTTTATCTTTCAATATAGGCTTTCTGATGGTTAAGAAAATTTAGTCTATATTATCTTCTTAAATGTCTTACCACACGTGAAAAGTAGCACATGTTGTTTTTGTGCTAGGAAGCATTGTTGTTGTTTGGCTCGGAGACTTTCTTTGTTGCCCAAAAGCAGCTGACATAGAAGGTGCTCAGGTAATGTCAATGTCAGTTTTCTGATGAGCTATCACGTGCTAGTGTGCTCCTGAATGAGGGCCCAACCATGCTGGAGTGAGAGTCTCAGCCGAGTGGACAGGTGGCCACTTGGCTGGATAACAAACGTAGGGCTGTCACTACAGAAGAATTCACAAGTAAAGCTGATGACAGAAGTAGAAATGAATCCTTTATGGGCATGAGGTAGATTCAATCACAGTTAATTAAGGATGACAGAAAAGACATAAACTGAATTAGAGTCTAATGAAGCATTTGGCCTTATTTGCTGTGTGATGGACATTCTGGCTATTGGCTCTCTTTTACTTTGAGGACATTTAGATTTTCTCTTTTAGACACACATGATCTTGTGCAGAATAGCAGAGTCTGAGTGTAGACGAATCCCATGAAAACCTTGGATATTGTGATTGTTGTCCCCTATTTCCCAAGAGCTCTGATTCCCACTCGGACATGGAGCAACCAGTATAGGTACCTGGAGAATTTTGCTTAATGACCTGCCAGTTGCTCAGTGATCTGATGTTTTGTGTCTGAAATTATGGAGGCGTACCTCTCTCCTTTTTGAATTAATGACTATGCATCATTAAGCATATTTCTAAGTACTCCAAGAAATCTAAGCTCTCATATTTCAGTGTATGCCTTTTATTTTTTCTAATAACCTTCTGACTTGAATTCCTTTCATAAATGCGATAGTCATTCCTGATGTTTAATGAACTCACATTTATATATAGCCCATCCATCTCTTCCCCTTTCCAGGACACAGTGTTGTTTCCATTTACGCAGGCACTTTTCCTTTTAATGTTCACAGCATTGTCAAACATACCTTATCTGAAATAAATGATGTTACTCGCTGTCCTAGGGGAACACAGTAAATATCAGTAGGTAAATAGAAGCGCTGGTAACTTCTGCAATGTCGACTTTATGTCTGTCGCCATTATGGTGACGGAAAGCATGTGAAGCCTGCTGGTCCATTTCATCTCCCTGACTGCATCTATTGCAGTTGGGGTAATGTGACTGATGTGCAGCTACACAAGAGTTTTAATTAATTTGAAATACCACAGCAGCAAGCAAAGATAAAGTTTCAATACTCAGATGTATTTAAAGGCCCAATATCATGAGCAACATCATCAATATTCATTCATGTATTTATTCATTTATGGGAGTCTCATGCATAACTAGGAAGATTTGAGCTGTTTAGGGAGATCTGCCAATCCTCCCATGGGGAAGGGGCACTTATTCTAATATATTAATGATCACTGGAAATTAAGGTGCACAAGAAGAAATAGAAGAGCCTCTCAAGTAGTGACTATATCAAAATTATTTTAACATAAAGAAATCCGTTGTATACAAAGAACAGAAAGAAGGTTGGTGCGGCCAGAATGTAAAGGCTGAGGAGACGAGAATATGGTTTGAGATGATGCTGGAGAAGTACGTGGAAACCATATCATGCAAAATCTTGTTGCCCATGTTAGAAGTTTTCGTCTTCATCACCAAAACTATGAGAAACCCCTGAAAGTTTTAAGATGTGTGACTATGTATCTTTTGTGGTGTAGATATCTGAGTGTGTCTGTGAAGTATCTTTAAGTCTGTGGCATGTACCTGTGTTTCTTTGGGTGCATGTGCTTGGGTAAGTGGCATAAGCAAATTTTATAAACCTATTCAATAAGTTTTTGAGCACCTATTTTGGGTACTCTTCTAGTTCTTGAAATGAGACCTGTAGATAAGACATACAAGATTTTTGATTTCATGGGTACATTGTTGTGGGAAAACACAAGAAAAAATACTTAAAGTCAAATAATGCAATAATGTAATTTTGTGTAATGATATGTGCCATGAAGAAGATTAAGCGAAATAGGAAGATAGAGGATGAGATGTGACAGTGATTAGGGAAAACCAAAGTGAGGGAGTAAGTTATGGGAAGATATGGGGAAGAGCGCTCCAGTCTGTGGTGACTAAGTGAAAGTCTTAAGGCAAGTATGAGCTTAGCCATGTTTGAGGAGCATCAAGAAGACTATGAAAGAGGCACCAGAGGCTGGGCATCGTGGCTCATACCTGTAATCCCAGCACTTTGGGAGGCTGAGGTGGGCAAGTCAGGAGGTCAGGAGTTTAAGACCAGCCTGGCCAACATGGTGAAACCTTGTCTCTACTAAAAATACAAAAAATTAGCTGGGCATGGTGGCAGGCTCCTGTAATTCCACCTACTCAGGAGGCTGAGGCAGGAGATTTGCTTGAACCCAGGAGGCGGAGGTTGCAGTGAGCTGAGATCGCACCACTGCACTCCAGCCTGGGTGACAGAGTGAGACTCTGTCTCAAAAACAAATAATAATGATAAAAGAAAAGAAAGAGGCACCAGGCTAGGACATGAGATGAATTCAGAAAGGTAGTTAGGGTTTAGATTTAAAGGCCTCACATGGCATATTTATTAGTGCCTTACCGCTATGAAGTATGGTTAAAAGATTATACAGAGCAAAGGAGGATATAATGATAGATGCAGAGTGTAAGACGTCTGTTGCAATAGGTTTGCTAAGATAGGGTAGTAGTTTCTGGAGGAGGATCACATTCTAGATACATTTTGAAGGCAGAGCCAACAAGACTTACTGATGGATTAGATATAGATGGTAGGTGGAGAGATAATCGGCAGAAAAACTAATTTTGTTTTGGGCTTGTGCAACTGGGTAAATGGTGTAGCACATACTGAGATGGAAAAGATTAGGAAGATAATGAAATTAAGAAGAAATTAGTCTATCATGTTATATTTGGGATTTTTTTTATAATGTCAGAATAGGCATTCTGACATTCCTATTAAGCATCCAAACCAATATCAGATTATGAAGTTGAACATGAGTATGGTTTACATTTTTAAAATATGTCTACCTTTGATATAGAGCAGATTGCTGTGAAAGCACTCTTGCCTCCCACCCTACTCTCTTAGTAACCAAACTGTAGTCAAAGTGTGATTTAAATGCACATACTTAAAAAAGGAGGTGGTAGAAGGAAGTGATATAGTAATGTTGAATAGTTCCAAATGTAACTTGAGCTTCACAGTGGAGTGGGATGGGGGAGATTTAAGGATTTCCAGGGTGTTGGGTGTGAGCCTAATGAGTTTAGTCCTGATTTCCTGATAGAGGAGGAAAGTGAGATATCCTCTCCTCTCCATCCAATTATAGAACCCTCTGCAGATCAGCATGTGAGGCTATACACGGTGCATGTACAACTTGAGAAACAATGTGCCTAGAGTGAGACAGGAGAGATGGCTGGTGGTCCTTGGACTAGAGAGACTCCTTATACCACTTTTATTATTATAAAGCTATGCTGTCTGATACAATAGCTGTTAGCCATAGATAGCTACTTAAATTTAATAAAATCAAAACTAGATAATATTAAAAATGCAGTTCAGTAGCACTAGCTATATGTCAAATGTGTAATTGTCACATGAAGCTAGTGGCTACCATACTGAACAGGGCAGATATAGAATATTTCTATCACCAAAGCAAGTTCTTTTAGATAGTAGAATATGTAGAAAGAAATGGATTGGATGATAGACTTACTGTATTTCTGCCTTCTAGTTCAATCTCTGTCTGTTGAGAGTAAATGCAAATATTTTATATTGTAGAGAATTCATTATGAATTCAAATTTAATCAAAAAATTGTGATAGGAAATATCCAATAAGTTGGAGCTATATATTCCTACAATTCTCTTATATTGGCTTTACCTTTAAAATATTAAGCACACACCATATATACCATCTTAGGTAATAAAACAAGAACTCACTGCTCTTCCTATGTTGAGGCTTGGGAACATGGCTTCTACATTAATTCAAATAAACACAATAAAAAGTAGAGTTGGTCAAAGCTTGTTTATTCTATTTAGAGTCCCAGAAATGTACTTTCTATTTCTTTTGTCCCAATTTGATGAAGCTTTGCCACTACGGTGAATTATGTAAGTTATAAACAAAGAACTACATCATTATGAGCAGAACCTAACGTAATATCAGCCTTTAGTGGTCTTTTGTAAACCTGTGGTATGAATAGCAGTGCCTTACAGAAAATAGCACAATTGATCTAAAGAAAGCACTTTCATTCGCACACTAACTCATCCAAGAATAAAGGACACCCCACCAAACAATGAAGTGTATTGAAATAGAAAAATACATGAAGCAAGACTGCCAAATTATTTATCTTTCATTAAAGGAGAAAATCACACATTATTATCTCTGGTAAATGAACGTGCTTGTCAAAGTCGGCAGTGGGCTCAGAAATGATAATCATAAGAAATTCTATCCTCAAGTAAGTATATCTGTCTGTTTTAATATAAATTTTAGGAAAGGGATTTTCTGAGCACTGAGTGCTTTCGAAGGAAAGTTTAAATAGCCCTGTGGTTCTTGCCTGACCATTAGTAGGGATGGTACATGTGTCTCTACAACCAGGTGGAGACGCTCATCCATGCTGAAGATATTTTTCTATTCCTGTAACATAATTACTGATCAATTCATGCATAAACAAGAATCTTAATAATAATTGAAGATTTTCAGCTATAGAAGCTTAGAATCCTATGCTCAGAAAGGAAGCAGATATGCAACACTTTTAATTTTCATAATTCCTCCTTTTTAGTTTTTGAAAATTTAAATAATATGTATCAGAGAAAGATACCAAAGAAGAATTGACATTTCAAAACAGTTTCATTTGAGGCTATACAATGAATAGCACGGAGATAATGTGCAGGTGTCCTCTCTTGGTTCTCACAGTCAAGAGCAAAATTTTAGCCTAATGAAACTGACAACTTTCAAATTTAAAATCTCTTTTGGTTCTAATGGTAAACCCATGCATTTGCAGGAAGCAAAGACATGCCAAATTAAATAAAAGTTTACTTTCCTGTTTCAGAGAAACTCTGAGGAAAGTTTTTCTTTTTTAATTTTAATTATTTATTTGTTTATTTTATTTTTAGGAGCAAACTGCCAAGTCTATAACTATTCCTGGAAAAATTCTGAATAGGCATTTCTTGATATTTTCCTTGAAGAATCTTGTCACCTTAGAGAAAGGGAAAATGTGCTGCATCCCTTAGCTATTCAAGGAGAAACTTGAGTTACAGTGAAAGATTTCTGCTATTTTTAGTATGATCTTCTGAAAGTTTTTGTAGATGCTGAAACTTCTGAGGGTGTTAATAATTCATCTTTGGAACCAACCTGGCTGACTCTGACCACCGAGCTGTTTCTCATTATTCATGATTCCTTCAGTAGCTCATATTAACTTTCACTAATACTGTTGTGTTAATTACTGATTATGACATCTCCATCCTCTAGTCCCTGCCCCTTTATTTTGCTGTCCTCTTGATAGAGGTATAGATTATCTTTCTATAGAAAAAATTTTATTTTTAAAAAGTTGTGTGCATTATTTTATAAAACACTATATTCAGGTTCCATTTCAGTCCTTTTGTTAGTTTGTTTTTATCCTTTTTTGGCTTGGGGAATCTATGAGATCTTTCTCCGGTTTTTACTACATTCCAGCTCACAGAGATGATCTAAGTTCACAGCCATTTTTTGTCAAGAGAGGAGAGACTTTTGGAAGCCACACTGGCATACGTTTAGGTACCAAAGGAAGAAACTTAGACATGAAACTACCAACTCTTCACAACATTGTAGAATGCCAGAGCTGGAGAAAAACCTGAACAAAAAAATGCCTGAGAAACATAGCAAGACATATTCTCTTTTTTTTTTTTTTTTTTTAAGTTAGCCAGGAGTGGTAGTGTATGCCTGTAGTCCCAGGTCTTTGGGAGGCAGAGGTGGAAGGATTGGATTTCTTGAGCCCAGGAGTTCAAGGGTGCAATGAATTGTGACTGTTCCACTGCACTCCAGCCTGGGCAACAGAAGGAGACCTTGACTCTATAAAAAAGATTAAAAATTAGCAACAACAACAAAAAACTCTTAAAAAGTAATTGAGTCTATCTCCTTATATTTAAAAGATGAAGAGAGATTTACATACTGATAGATTTCATGAATCAAAGCTGAGTCTAAGTTTTAGGTCTTTGGATTGCCAGTAGAGCCCCCTCTTTCCCAATACCCCGATACTGTCTTTCCTGAGTAGCATTTAGTCTCTATAACTTAATTGCTTTAATCCCAAGTAGAGTTGCCTACCTTACTCCCTTTCTGGTCTCTGGAAGGTTTGACTCTCTGCTGTGTGCCCCAGACCCATACCTGGTCCTCTGGAAACTTTGTGACTAACACCCACCGTCAACTTAACAGCTCTATCCCTTTCTGTGAACCTCTGACATCCATTTCTTTAGCCACCATTTTCTTCTTTTTTGTCTCTGTTTGTGAGGGTTTATCTGAAATCTGTTCTCAGGGTAAACAAGTCGGGCTATAAATTCCCCTTACAGGAACTTTGGACAGAAACAGCCTGACTTATCTTAGAACTTTGATACTTCAGAGAATTAGCAAATGTACTTCATCTTCTTGCAAGAGGTATCCCTCACCATTTTTAACAGAAAAAAAAAAAAGTTTTTCTTCTACTAAGTGCTTTTAGTGCTTCTCTGTTATATTCTTTTCTCTTTCTGTTTTTCCTTCCAATTTTTTAGTAGGTAATCCACTTATTGGGTTGTCATGAGCATGTGAAATTCATAATAACAATTTAAAAAAACTCATAATGATGTATTTAGGGTGAAAATAAATTATAATTCCTGAATAAAACAAAGAGCCCAATTAGAACCTAGGATCAAAATTTATCAGTTATTAATGGTAAGATGGACTAAGTGATGTAGTTTGAACCATATTCCACCCGGAATTGATTTTATCTTCTCAGGACAATGCAATTCCCTCCAAGTTGGGGAGTGTACTTAGTCATAGGCAGGAGTTGGGAAGAGATAAAAGTCCTGACTGTGATTCCTGAGGTAAACAGTAGGTTATGGGACAGAAACCTAAGGGACCAACCTCCTCCCAGCAGTCTCCTCTAATTCAATCACCTGTCTAGCCCAAAACTGTGCACTAAGGGAAATGAGGCTGCATCCAGTCTTCCTTGTCAGGGAAGTCCCTCCTCTCAGGAGGAGGGAGAAATGTGGAAGGATTTATTTTGAATACATCTAGAAAGGTGGAAAGTGATGGTGACGCTACCCATTTATGTGTGGAATCAGGAATATGGGAAAACATTTTTTAGAATTTTTTTTCTGTCTAAATAAGAATTAACAACTAGAATTAAGAAAAAGACTTTTCTCTTTATAAAGCATCTATCATGCATTAGAAATGAGCTAGTGTTTTGCATATTTTATCTCATTTAATCCTATCAATAACTCTTTAAAATGGTGTAACAGAAAAATTCACCCTTCCCTCCACATTCTCCCCAATTCAATCATTGTATAAGCCTCTGGAATCTAAATATCATCCTAGTAAAAAGCAAGGAGAAAAAAACCTGAATTGATTGAATTTAAATATTTAATAACATAACTCACTTAAAACTTACTAAGATATTAATACTTTCTAATGCAATAGAACAGGAAAAGATAAAGGAAGTTGCAATTTAAATAGATTTGAATACTTGGATTTAAAATTCATAAATTTGTATAAATCGTTACATTACAATTTTTTGTTAAATGTTTGATACATTTGTAAACATTATGAGGTGAAACTGACAAGCAGGAGGCCAATGGGTTTGAGCTTGGGAAGGAAGGCTTATTGGAATGTTGGAACAATGTTGGAAATAAATGGCTTAAGAAGATTCTAAAGTAATAAACACATCTTTAAATTCCGGTATTTATATCCACAAATATTTATTGAGTGCTCAGCACTGTTACAGGAATCTGCCCATGGATAGTATTCTAGGTATGGGAGAACCACAGGAACAACATGAGTGTTAGGAATTATATGGTCTTATTTTTGAGGGAAGAACTTAGCCACAGAACTTAGGTTCAAGCTAACATGGGGCCACAGCCACTATTGTTACACAGCATCATGACCTCCTGGTCTGGGTTCTTCTTGCTCAGAACAACAACAACAAAATCTATCTTGAGGTCTAATTTAGAATTAGTTAAGCAGGTGGGATTATTTGGCCCAGATAAGAGAACTGGTGAGTGTAGCAGCAGGTGGCCTCATTTTTTTTTTTTTTATAATTGAAATGCACCTTATTTGTATTTCTATTAAAACAACTCTCCCTGCCTGCCTTGAACATTAAAATACATAATTTCAGACTGTACATATGAATTATATGAATTGGAGTAGCATTAAATTCAGTCTCTTTCTTGAACAAGTATTTTTCATTCACAATCACATTTTATTTTATTTAGTTTTATTCTTATAGGTAAATCATCATTGTACATCTATTTTGGCCTACTTGTGATATTTTGATACACGTATGCAATGTGCAATGATCAAATCAGGGTAATTGCAATATCCATCACTTCAAACGTTTACCTTTTCTTTGTGTTGAGGATATCACAGTTCTTCTATTCTAGTTATTTTGAACATATTATAATTTTTTGTTAAATGTTTCTACTGTGCTATTGTATGCTGGAACTTGTTCCTTCTGTCCTACTATGTTTCTGTACCCGTTAGCCAATTTCTCTTCTTCCTGCCCCTCACTTCCCAGGCTCTGGTAACCTACCTTCACTCTAGTCATGAGATCCAATTTTATTTAGTTCCCATATCCCAATCACTTTTTGAAGTAGATGAAATATTCATTTACAAACTGATAGACTTACCTGGTTTACTTCAGTCTTGTGGCACACAAACCTTTAGAAAATCTTTCTTTTTCGATGAATTATATCTGTATATAACTTAGGGAAATAAAAAGGTATCAGAAGAATCACCATATGTAGTACTTAAAAGGGACATCAGAAGTGAATATTCCCACCTCCCAGCCATGTGGACATCTCTTCTATGGTATCCCTAAGGGGAGGTCTGGTCTCCTTGCCTCTCTTAAGTTGCTTGGTTCCTCTTTCTAAAATGTCTTTTCTATGGCTTAAGAATCTATGGGGGGATCGGGGAAGCTCTCCAAATGATGCAGGGTAAAGGACACATTAGTTTGAAATTAGGAAAAATGAAATTTGGAAAAAATAGTAGCATTAAGGGTTGTGTAAGTTGGGGAGGGAGCAGGGGCATCCCGAAGATGCTCCCAGTTCTCCACTCTGATTTACCCAGGTCCTTGGCCTCTCTTACCCCAGGAATGGGGAAAAGGGCCCTGGAGGCACTGTGAGCTTACCATTCAAATAAATACCATGGACCCAAAGAATGGGGAGAGGGCCCTGGTGGTGCGGTATGCTTGTTTAAGTAAGTGTTGGACCCAGAGAGTTTTGCAGAAAGCGATTTATTAGGTGGTGGGGGGAGGAGGGGAGGGGAGAGAGAGAAAGAGAAAGAAAGAGAGAGAGAGAGAGAGAGAGAGAGAGAGCGCGAGAGCGAGCTCGCACGCTGTTGCGGGAGAGGATTCAGAGATGGAGTCCATATAGGCAAGAGAGTAGGGAGGATTTTAACCCTGAAGTTACTCCCGCCACATTCAAGTTCTCATCCAACTTGAGTGAGAGTAGCTTTTCCAGATTTCCTCTGGAGCGATTGATCTTTGACTCTGATTATTGGATTGATTGCCTGGCCTGCAATCAAAGCCTCCTCCCTTGGAGCTTTTGGCGGGCTTTCTAAACCAAAAAAGATCACCTGGGCTGTCTACCTAGCCTGTGCACAGGAAAGTTAGCTAAAGAACTCTAGGTTTCTGGATGGGGAGGTGGATGGAGGCATGGCACTGGGAAGTTCTTGCCTTTGAAACTATGCCCCTTGTGGACCTGGGAGGAGAAGTTAACACCTCGGAAGAGAAGTTAACATAGTGTCTCAGTTCCCCCTCTGAACAGGAAAGTCCAACTGCTGTTGGGACATAGGCGTTGATTGCTCTTTAGCTACTTCCTGCTGAATTGGGGCATAGAAGAGGCCCTGCACTTGAGGTATCCTCCAGAGGGGGGTCTTTTAGGGGTGCAGGTTGATCCAGAGGTCCACGATACAGTTCATGAGCCAAGGATATTCAGGGTTCCATTTGCAGGATTATTTGTGGCCTTAGGGTTTTAATTTTAGAAGGAACGAATGTGACAAGGTTAAAGATGAGAAGCCCAGAGGCCAACAATAATAGAATGGTTATAAACAGGCCTAGGAGAGGATATAGCCAGGACAGCCAGTTGTTAAACAAGCTTCATGATTCTATTTCTTGAAGGTTTTTATTAGCTCTGTATTTGATTGATTCCTGAGGTTTTTTTAACTTTAAGACAACACTTAATTGGTTTATGAAGTAGCAGCATTACTTTCCTAGAAAGAGATTCCTTCTTTCTCAGCTGTTAGCAGATTTAGGGCCCTTCTACTTTGAAGAGCCATGGCAGTTCAAGAGTTAAGGTGTTTCTACAGAGTGAGCTGCCTCTGCAGAGAGCATTAGCAACTTTTTTTCTGTTATTATTTAACTCGTGATATAGCTTATATTAAAACCGAGTAGAGGTGTAACTTTGTTAATGCCAGTGCCAAGTTCTCCTATTATTCCGGCTTTCCCCCACAACTATGAAAGGAATAATTGGAGTTTGAGGGTTCGGTTACAGATAGCAAAGTTAAGAGTGATAGTCCTGTTAATGCCAGGGTGTAAATTAGACTTAGGAGCAGTTACTTTCCTGGGGGTCTTGTCAGAAGAGCAAACGTAGATTTTTTTAATGGCTTGCAGGTAGGTGTACGAAGGGTCGTCTTCTGGAACTTGAGGCTGCAGAGTGGAGGGCCTATGATTTTCTTCAGGAGGTGTCTAAGGCTTTAGTAAAGTGTGATGAATTCATGAGTAATTTCCACCACCTTAACTGCCATTGGGGTAGACAGAAAAACCGAAAATGGTCCTTCCAAAGACAGGCCTAGAGAGGGAGAGTCTGAGGGGAGAAACTTAACAGGTACCAAGTCTCCAGGGAAGAACAACCTTTTCCCCTTTTGCCTAGCTAGGGTGTCCTTCAGGTAAGGTCCTAAGAGCCTGTTGGTACTTAGATAACGAGGTTATATCTTTTATTAGATTTCCTGTTTCCTTGTCTAATACAAGATTATTAGTAAGAAAGGGCCAACCATAAAAGACCTCATAGGAGCTGAGTTCTATTTTCTGAGAAGAGTTTTGAGCCCTTAAGAGTGCTACTGGTAATAGAGAAGGCCACAGGAG
The DNA here is from genome assembly GCA_004027835.1 of Alouatta palliata. NCBI lineage: Eukaryota > Metazoa > Chordata > Mammalia > Primates > Atelidae > Alouatta > Alouatta palliata. The sequence goes on from PVKV010002474.1 coordinate 143,549, forward strand.
GTGGGTTTCCTGCACCAAGTTTTTTAGGTGTCTCTTAAGAATTTCTTTCATCTTTTCTACTTTTGCTGACGACTGAGGCCTCCAAGCACAGTGGAGATGATACTGTATTCCTAACACTTTGGAAATTCCTTGGGTCACTGCAGCTTTGAAGGCAGGGCTGTTACTGCTTTGAAGACAGTAAGGGAGTCCGAATATAGGGATTATTTCATTAATCAGGACTTTTATTACTACTTGGGCTTTTTCTGTTCTGCAGGAGAAAGCCTTAACCCAGTTTGTGTAGGTATTTACACATACTAGCAGATACTGATATCCCCGAGACTTAAGCATATGGGTAAAGTCCACTTGCCTCACCTGGATAATGACCAGCTCGCTGTTCCCCAGGAGGAACTTTGCAATGTGCCAAAGGAATGTTTTCTGGCATATTTCACATCCTTTGACTATTTGTTGGACAACCTTGAAGAGACGTTTTTCTGTGAATATAGATTTGGCCATTCGATGTATATTCTCTATACCCATATGGAGGGTTTGATATAGGGTTTTAGGTACTTTCTACCAGCTGGCAGCAGGTAGGAGTACTTTTCTCTCCTCAGTAGCTAGCCATCCTGAAGAAAGAAGATTATGTCCCTGAGAGATTGCCCACTCTACCTCTTCTGACGAGTGTTGAAGTCTAGTTCCCTGAAAAGGGGTTTCCCATATTAAACATCCTTCTATAAATTCTTGTCTAGCTGCCCTTTTTGCTTCTAGGTTAGCTTGACGATTGCCCTCTGCTTCCTTCTCATCTCCTTTCTGGTGAACCCGGCTGTGTAAGACTGCTACCTCTTTGGGTTCTTGGACAGCTTGTAATAGTCTAACATTTCCTTATGATATTTAATGGGAGTTCTGCTGAGGTTAGGAACTCTCTTTCCTTCCATATGACACCATGAGCATGCAGAACCAGATAAGCATATTTGGAATCTGTGTACATGTTTATTCTCTTTCCTTTTCCTAATTTTAGAGCTCAATTGAGGGCTACTAGTTCTGCCAGCTGGGCACTAGTTCCAGGAGGAAGGGAATTACTTTCAAGCACTGTTTGAACACTGACTACTGCATATCCTGCTTTTCAAACTCTGTTTTCCATAAAGGAACTTTTGTCAGTACATAGGTTAAGGTCAGGATTGGCTAGAGGAGTTTTTAAGGGATTTTCTTGAGCTGCATAGTTCTGAGCTATAACCTGCTGACAGTCATGTTCTGTGTCTGCCCCTTCCTCAGGAAGAAAAGTAGCTGGGTTGAGGGCTGCACATGTGCGCAGCTGAAATACAGGTCTTTTGAGCATTAAGGCCTGATATTTGAGTAGGCAATTGTCAGACAGCCATGAGCCTCCTTTAGAGGCTACATCATGTGAATTCCATACAGTTAGATTTTTCCCTTGCACTATTTTAACAGCTTCCGAGACCAGTATTGCCACCGCGGCTATGACTCACAAGCAGTGTGGCCAGCCTTTGCTACTACATCAATTTCCTTACTTAGGTATGCCGTTGGTTGTGGCGTGCTCCCCTGAGTCTGGGCGAGAACCCCCAGTGCCACTTGGGACTTTTTCGTAACATATAGGGAGAAGGGATTTCCGTAGGAAGGCTTAGAGCTGGAGCCTTCAGGAGTGCCTGCTTTAGGGTCTGAAAGGCTGCCTTAGCTATAGGGTCCCATTGTATTAGATGGGTGTTAGTTTTTTGGGTTTCCTTAATCAGAGTGTTTAGAGGTTTTGGTATTTTACCATACCTGGGAATTTACAATCAGCAGAAACCAGCTATTCCTAAGAATCCCTGCAGCTGTTTTAAGGTCTTTGGGTTGGGGAAGGCCAATATGGTTGAAGACATTCTTTATTAAGGGCCCCAGTGCCCTTAGACAAAACAAGCCCTAGATATTTTACCTCTTGCCTACAAAGTTTGGCTTTTGGTTTAGAAACCTTATATCCACAGATGGTAAGGAAGTTTAGGAGGTCCTGGGTGACCCATCGATATTGGGTTTATGAGTTTGCGGTTAAAAGTAAGTCATCCATGTATTGAAGAACCAGGGTACCTGGATGTGAAAAATGACTAAGGTCCTGAGCTAGAGCCTGGCTAAACAGGTGTGGCCTATCTCAAAAGCCCTGGGGTAACACTGTCCAGGTGAGCTGAGAATTTTGGTCTAAAGGATCTTTAAAGGGGAACAGAAACTGGGAGTCAGGATGTAATGGTACACAGAAAAAGACATCCTTAAGTTCCAGGATCGTAAATTATTCTGCCTATCCTGGTGTTTGAGAAAGCAAGGTGCAAATGTGACGTACACCTGGATATAAAGGAATCACAGCTTCATTAATAAGCCTGGGATTTTACACCAGCCTTCATTGTCCATTAGGTTTTTGTACTCCTAAAATTGGAGTATTACATGGGCTGTTACAGAACTTTACTTGACCCTGAGATTTTAAGTTCCTTACAATATCCTGTAGCCCCTTTTTGGCTTCCAGTCTTAGTGGGTACTGTCTTTGGTAAGGAATAGAGCTGGGATCCTTTAGCTTCATTCAAATTGGGCATGCATGGTTTGCCTGTCGAAGTTGTTCGTCCATTGCCCAAACCTCGGAATTAATTCCTTTTTGAAATAATGGGCAGCAGAGGGGGACTTCCTCTCTGATGATGTTTATATAGACATTGGTTCCTGCTCTGTCTAACAGGTCCTGCCCTAGTAAGGGAGTGGGACTTTCTGGCATGATGAGGAAGGCATGGGAGAAGAGCACATCTCCCCAGTTACAGCTTAGGGCTGAGAGAAATATCGAGACTGCTTGTCCTAGGACTCTTTGGACAGTTACAGACTTGGAGGACAACTGTCCAGGGCAGAAGAGTAAGACGGAGAAAGACACACCAGTGTCCAGGAGAGTAACCTCCTGGCCCTTTATGGTCAGCTTTACCCGGGGCTCTGTGAGGGTGATGGCTTGTGCTGGCACTTGTCCTGGCACCCTCAGTCCTACCATTGGATTATGTGGTTAGCCACCTCAGGCTCTGGGATCCTTTGTCCCCTGGGACAGTGTGCTTTTCAGTGATCCCCTTGGCACAGTGGGCAAGGACGAGGTGGTCTATTTCTCTGGGGACAATTTCTTATAAAGTGTCCCTTTAGGCCACAATGATAACAAGCTCTGCCAGACTGGTGGCTAACCCAAGCCTTTCCCTCCTTTGAGCCCCTTGGTTTTGCTTGCCTGAAGGCCATGACTAGGGCTGTGGCTTTTCTCTGGTCTCTCCTATTCCTTTCAGCATGTTTCTCCTGGTCTCTATTATAAAATAACGAGTTTGCTAGGTTTAGTAATGATTCTAGACTCTGTTCTGGCCCCAGGGCCAGCTTCTGGAGCTTCCTCCTAATGTCAGCTGCTGATTACATAATAAACTTCTCCTTTAGTATTAACTGACCCTCGATGGAGTCTGGTGACAGGAGAGTGTACTTTCTTAAGGCCTCCTGCAATTGCTTAAGGAAGGCTGTTGGGTTTTCTTCCTTTCCCTGAGTTATGGTGGATAACCTTGCATAGTTCATGGGCTTCTTTCTAGTTCGCATTAATCCGTCAAGTATGCAGGTCAAGAGGTGCCCACAACTCCAGTCCCCCCATTCTGAGTCAGGATCCCAGCGAGGGTCCGTTCTAGGGACTGCTTGTCTACCTGTAGGAAATCTATCCTTTTCCTCTGGCATCATTTGGTCATCTGTTTGACTAAGGTACCAGGTGTCCCCAAACTCTTGAGCCACTGCTAGGGCAGCCTCTCTCTCATTACTGGTTAGGGTTTGACTAAGCAATAACATAATATCTTTGCAGTCTAATTCAAAGGATTCACCCAGGCCCTGCAGAACATCTATGTACTTGTCTGGGTCATCTGAAAAGTTTCTTAAGTTTGCCTTGATCTGCTTTAAGTTAGAAAGTGAAAAGGGAATGTGTACCTTGGTCGGGCCAAATTCTCCTCCTACTGCCCCAAGGGGGCAGAGTCTGGGCATCCTAGTAGCCTGAGATGCCTTGGCTGTTTCGGCCTCCCCTGGCTCCTTTTGGGTTATTGCAACTGAGGAGGCCTGGTCAGCACTGGTAGTGGGAGGAGCCACAGGGAGTCCTAAATGTGGGGGTAGTCCTGCGGAGGGGTTAGTAGGGTATGGGGTACAGGCCTTACATAACTGAGGATTATTCCTTAGAGAAAAAAAACTTGCACACAGGGGACCTCAAACCATTTATCTTCGCTCTTACAAAACAGGTCTAATTGTAGAATGCTGTTATAATCTATACTTAGGAGGCCAGGTGTTTCCACTCAGCAGAGGATATTGCAGTCATGCTGTTTGGTAGAGAAAAATGAGCCACTTTTTCTTTAAAGATTGTGTGTTAAATTGGTCCCAGTTGTCCAGGATGCACTTTAAAGGAGACTTTGCCTTGGGAACAGTAGCACCTATCTGAAATGGAACACAGTAATGCCTGCATCCCTGGTTATTCCCTGCAAACGTTAAGCCTAGGGCATCCCCCAGTAATAGTGCTAGCCCTGGGGTGTCCCCCAGTTATAACACCTCATAATTTCCTTGTGTCCAAGATGCGCGGTTGTCTTTTGGGGCCTTCCATATGCTTGATTTAATCACATTTACCAGCATTGTGGCATACATACTCACTGTCCACATGTCCCCATTGATGACCATAAGGATTTGGGGACTGCCGGGATTAGTGGTTCATACCAGTGCATCCCTGAGCTAGGTCAGTGAGACTTGGATGATGGGTACCAATATTCCTTAGCAAGAGTTCAATTAACATAGGGCTGACTATAAAACTGCCCTAGGAGGGTAAACTTCTAAGGGGGACCTCTGAGCACAGCAATCTTAAGGCTGGATGGCCACATGGCTGAGGCCGAAACAATGCCCTCAGGACCTGGGCCTCCTTCCCAACCCCACTTTCCATTATAGGAAAATGCCCTAGGGTTGTGGGGCCTGCAATTAACTATTTGAGCCTTGGACCCAGTTTGACTATGGTCTTCTAGATGGAGAAGTTCTGCCGTACGGAGAGCTGATCCTAGGCAACACAAATTGTATATTATTAGATTGTGGCACCATTCAGTTGTATTGGAAGATTTGTGGGTGACAAAAAAACACAATGTCCTATAGCCTCCAGTTCCTGGACTCCCCAAAAGGGTCCCACATTTAAGCCTGACCCTACCTGAGAATTTGAACCAGCAACCTCGCAGCTGCTAGACCTATACCCTAGCCACTGCGCTAGCAGGCTGCTCCCATGCCATGGGCTGCTGGGAAGAAGTCTGTCTCATAGAAATTTGGATCCAGGAAGTGTGGATCTGAAAGAAAAAAAACTGCTCACATTGTGAGTCTGAAAGCCAGATGTATCCCACATAGGCAGAGATGTTCACAGCTTCTGCTGTGTGCACGCTGCAAAAAGCACCCCCCCACACATGGTGCCCTGGTCCACCATGGAGGCCGCTGGGACCATGTGCACACATTGAGCCCCTCCTTGTGCCACTGGGTTCTCCTGAAAATGGGCCTCGGGCCACTCCTTCAATGCACTGGGCTCCACTGGGCTCCCTTAAGCATCACCTGAAAAAAAATGCCATGCCCGGTGGGGAGGGGGGAGCCTGGCCCACACCTGGATGCCAGAGAGGCTCGCCTGGCTCTGAGTGGCCCTGGGGGCCACCGGGCTTCCCAGTGGGCTTGGGGGTGCCTGTACCTTTAAATCTATCTGGGCTACTTAGAGGCAGGGTGGAGCCTGCATGTGTTACCTTGCGCCACCACAGCTGGCAACCTCTGTGCACAGCTGGCCCTCTGCTTTCTGCAGATGGCATTTGCCCAGTGCCACCTCTGGGACTGCACGGGGGTGTTCCTGCGGGCTCAGTTCATGGCTGGCACGTGTGCACGGCTGGCGAGCCAATGGGCCAGGCACTCTGGGTCAGCACCCTGTGGTGCTGCAGGCAACTTGGCCAAGAGAGACAACAGAAAGAGAGAGAGGGAGCAGGTTTGGAGAAAGCTGGACATAGTGCCTTTTAATTTGGCCAGGCCACTTTCTACAGACACCTCCAGGACTCCTGCGGTCCCACACAGGCCCAGCAGCCTCTGTGCCTGGTGCTTTCTCCTTAATGGATTTAAGAGAAGCTATAAGACAGATTTTAGCAAGTGGGAGGGGTCCAGTTGATTCACCACTCCAAAGTAACAGTCTCCTACAACGTTTCTCCTGGCTGGCTTGCCACAGATGTAACTGGGTGACAGGAGCAGGGCTGCGGGGGGTGTCCCAAAGATGCTCACTGTTCCCTGATGGGATATGTTTTCCCAGGTCCTTGGGCCTCACTCACCCAAGAATCAGGAGAGAGCCCTTGTGGAGCAGTGAGCCTGTTGAAGTAAGTATTTGACCCAGAGAGTTTTGCAGAAAGCAATTTATTAGGCAGAGAGAGAGAAAGAGAAACAGAGAGAGAGAGAGCTCCCAAGCTGCTGTGGGATGGAGTTGTATAAGTAACCCTGAAATTACTCCTGCCCCATTCAAGTTCTTGTCCAGTGAGAGTAGCTTTTCCAGATTTCCTCTGGAATGATTGATCTTTGACTCTGATATTGGATTGGATTCCTGGCTCGCAATCAAAGCCTCCTCCCTTGGAGTTTTTGGCAGGCTTTCTAAACAAAGGAAGTTCACCTGGGCTGTCTACCTAGCCCATGCACAGGAAAGTTAGACAGATAACTCTAGGTTTCTGGATGGGGAGGTGGGTGGAGGCATGGCACTGGGAAGTTCTTGCCTTTGAAATCATGCCCCTCGTGGATGCAGGAAGAGAATTTAACCCCCAGGAAGAGAAGTTAACATAGTCCCTCACTCAAACCCTTGTCTTTTATTAAATGAGAATGAAGCCTCCACCTGGCTGGTCGCCTTGAGGCCTGTACCTGTGGCTTTATGTGAAGCCTGCCATGACACCTGTCACAAGTAGTTACAAGGAAAAGAGGGCGGGAGATGCCATATTGAATGTACTTGGCTTCCAGGTACAGCTGTCTGCATTTACATATAAAAGCTTCTAGTTTACATATCTATGCCTGTCTTCTCAGGCTGCCTTCTATTAGAGAAGAAATGGTTTGAGGGCTGATTTTTACTAAAGGAAAATTACACTGAAAACTTTCACCCTTTCAAGCTACCTAAAAATTATTTCTTAGTAACTTCTGTATTATAAGCAAATATAAATAAAGGTCTATTATTTGATGGTTGTCTTACTAGGCATTGGGGATATAGAAAGAAGTAAGACCTCTAGCTATTAAGTATCTTAAAATATAATGGAGAAAGAACTGTGTATATTATATACCATTATTTAATTATAAGAATTAGTGGATACTCAACAAAGAGCAATAACTTTTGGTTTCCTACAATATGAAATACATCAGAATTTGACATAATTGTGAAACATTTTCCTCGCAATAACATTCTCCAAAAAAAAAAGAATATTTTTCCTTTTGTTATTAGTTTTATGCAATTTATAAAAATATCATTCATTCATTCAAAAATAATTTATTTACTGTCCTGGTACACGCAGGGAATCCATAAGAGGTGCCAGGGTTAGAAAAACAAAATAAAACAAAAACAGAAACAAAAGTATGGTCCATGACCTGAAAGATGCACCATGTGTGGACAAGGAAGACAAATAACCCACTGTGTGAACCTTGATGCGATGATGGAGTTAACACACTGTTGGCTGTGAAAGCGTGCCTTGAAGATCATGCCACAACATGCTGCTGCTCTTTCATTTAGCTTTATTTTAGGTGTAATAGAGTGACTGAAACTGTTTTTGCATTTATTATCTATCTGTATTTTTATTCCAGTAACTGCCTGTTCATGTGCATTGTTCCCTTTAGTTTCTATTGAATTATTCATCTTTTTTAAAACTTATTTCCAAGGTCTTTATCTTGATGGCACTGCAGCATCATTAAAGGATTTTAATAAGAGAAATAGAGAAAGGGCTTATGGGTGCACATAAATTTTGTAAAACTTATCACTATTCTGTTTTTTAATACCCACATGGATATTTCAAAAAATCAAATCAAACCAAGCAATACAGAGGTATAGCGCAAGAGACAGTCCTCTGTTGTCTGATCTCAGCAATCCTACTCTCTAATGTAAGCACTTTAAACTTTTTTTGTGTTTGTTTCAAGAAACATTATAAACATAAGTGACATACAGTTGACACCCTTGAAAAACATGGGATTTAGAGTTACCAAGCAATGCACCCTTCCTCCCCATGCAGTTGAAAATCTGTGTATAACTTTGACTCTCCAGAAACATAACTATGAATACCTTACTCTTACCCAGAAGCTTATATCAACAGTCTGTTAACACATATTTCATATATTACATTCATTATAAGTTGTATTCTTACAGTAAAGTAAGCTAGAGAAAATGACATGTTACTAAGAAAACGATAAGAAAGAAACAATATATTTACTATTCATTAAGTGGAGGTGGATCAGCATGAAGGTCTTCACCCTCACTGTCTTCACACTGAGTAGGCTGAGGAGAGGTTGGTCTTGCTGTCTCAGGGTAGCAGAGGCAGAAGAAAATTTCAGGATACACAGACATGCACAGTTTAAACTTGGGTTGCTCAGGGTCAAGAGTGTCTATTTCTACCTTTATCTACCTATATATAGATATAGATATAAATATATAAAGCTGAATTGGATAATTTATATATATCATTATACTTAGACTTTTCTCATCCATTCCAGCTTTTTAGTATTAATAACAGCCATTGGTGATTTATATATATAATATTATGCATATTTTTAATATTTTGTCAAATGTGTTAATGGAAGTAAAATTGCTGGATTAAAAGGATACATGCATTTAATATTTTAGTAGATAACACCAAAATATTTTTTCACAAAGACAGTACCAATTTATACTCCCATCAAAAAATATATGGATATTTTTTATTTCTACCCATACTTACCAAAGCTGGCTATAGTAAGCTTTCCAATATTTTCTAAACTGAGATAAAAGTTATTACAATTTTTTGAGGTGCAGCTTCTTAATGATGAGTAAATTAGGGTATATTACAAAATCACATTGGTTTTTTTAAGGTATGTGTAAGAGGGGGTGTGTGTGTGTGTGTGTGTGTGTGTGTGTGAATTGCCTGTGCATGTCCTTAACCGGTTTTAGAAATTGAGTTACACTTTTCCTTAATCTCAAATTTGTTTGTTTATATTAATTATCTATTTTAACAACCTGGAGTTATTAAAAAAATCTATAGATGCTTTAGAGGATGAGGTTTAGTTTTGCCAATATTGTTTTCAGATAAGGAGATTTCAAGAGAGAACTTTGCTCAGAAATACTGGGGAAGGCCACAGAAGTTAATGGCTGCAGATCTACCACTCAGTATTCTTTCACCTGCACCAGGCAGTTAGCACCCTACTTATACACTCAAGAAAATAACATGAAGTTGAAATTCATTCTTCTTTAAAGCTCAAAATACTCTTTTTCACCTTATGAGCACTTCAGTTTTAGGTTCTTAGGCTCTATTTTTTGATACGTTTATGCAGCTCCATGTCGATAATATTCAAGAGCAGTAAAACACATCAAAGCTATTTAAAGATAATGCTTAGGTTGTGACCTCTGTATATTTGAATATATTGTTTTTATATGTTCTGATCTTGAAAAGCTCTTTCTTCCAAAATAAGTTTCCACATCATTCAGGTTTATTAAAGTGGTTAACACAAGGCAACTTTTAGTAATAAATAGTACACTAGCTCTAAGTTGTACATTAGACATTTTCCTTGGAAAATATTAACAGTATAAACTGTTTTCATGATTGATAATAAAAAGTATGTAACTGTAAATATATATTGCTTTTGTTGTTAGAGATGGCTTCTCTCTCTTTTACCCAGCCTAGAGTGTAATAGAATAATTATAGCACACTGCAGCCTCAAGCTCCTGGGCTCAAGTGTTCCCTACTGCTTCAGTGTCAGCAAGTATAAATATTACATATTTATATACTTAGTAAGTATAAATATTATCCACAGTGACAATCACATAAAAGCAGATATAAATAGATTAATTAAAAGTATTAATAATTTTATTTTAGAATATATGGAAAAGACTAAATGGAAAATTTCAATAAAATTTACCTTAATTAGAAAGTAATCTTTACAAAACATATTTAGATGTTAAAATGTTATCTTATGAGGGAGCTAGCCTGATTTAAATGCTTTGTACATCAGCTATTTTAGAGACAAGTCTCTATTCCTTGATATGTTCCTCTTTTTAAAGATACTGAATATAAATATCGATTTTTAAGTTCTCAGAAGAAATTTAATAAAAACCTATTTTATGGCTCTCCTTATGCATAGAGAGGTATTTCTGGTCTGTTGGTAAGTTTATCTTAACTGGAAAGTAATGATAAATTTCAAGAAATAAACTCACATAATCAAAATGATTCCCTTTAATGAAATAAACCATTATATTTTTGCAAGAGTTATCAATGTTTTGAAGAAGTTAGATAATATACTAAATGAAGTTTTTAGTAGATGTTTAATAGTAGCACATTAGGTGTGTGTATTTTATTTCCAATATTTCATTGAGTAGAGACGTAAGTGATATTTTAATTCAAATTCAGGAAAATGAAGAGAAAACTGGTTTCTTCCTTATTAAACTTTATAAGTAAAATGCATTCTATCTTATAAAAACCAAAATATGTTATTTGCTGATTCATGCAGAAAACATTGATGCAAGTGCATATCAATAAATGGAGAGAATTTGTTGTAATATTGATTTTTAATTTGAATTACTGAAGATGGCTCTAATCAAAATAATTCTGAAAAATATCACTCCAACTCTCACTGAGTAGAGTCAGGAAATTACTTGCATCATTATTTGTTGTCATTATTTAATGCAATATGGAGTGTTATCCTGAATTTGGAAGAACACATCATTTCAAGGTGACTATAAAACACAAAACGTTTTTTCTGGTACATGTTCTTTGAATGTTTCAGTTAGAAGGCAGTATAATATGGAGTGTCAAGGCAATGAAGTTTGGTGCTTGAGACCAGTGCTTCTCAAACTTTAATATACCTGTGAATTACTTGGAGAGTAGGTCTGAAGAGACAGGAGTTTAGAATCTTTATTTCTTTACTTCTATTTCAGTGGATTTTGAGGTTCAAGTGGTTTTTGGTTTCATGGATAAATTCTTTAGTGGTGATTTTTGAGATTTTGGTGCACCCATCACCCAAGCAGTGTACATTGTACCTAATATTTAGTCTTTTATCCCTCACCCCCTTCTTAATGTCTCCCCTCAAATCTCCAAAGTCCACTAGATCATTCTTAGGCTTTTGTGTCCTCATAGCTTAGCTCCCACTTATAAGTGAGAACATATGGTATTTAGTTTTCCTTTCCTGAGTTAGGAATTCAATCCTCTTAGTTCTGAGTTCACTTAGAATAATGGACTCTGGCTCCATCCAAGTTGCTGCAAAAGACATTATTTCATTCCTTTTTATGGCTGAGTAGTATAATTACAAAATCAAAAACCAGTAGGTGTTGGTAGGGATGTGGTGAAAAGAGAAATTTCTACATTGCTAGTGGGAAAGTGAACTAATACAACCACTATGGAAACCAGTATGTAGAACCCTTAAAGAACTAAAAGTAGAACTACCATTGAATCCAGCGATCTCATTACTGGGTATCTACCCAAAGGAAAAGAAGTCATTATATGAAAAAGACACGTGAACACACATGTTTATAGCAGCATGATTCACAATTGCAAAGATATGGAACCAACCTAAGTGCACATCAACCAATGAGTGCATAAAGAATCTGTGGTATATGTAAACCAGAGAATCTTCATTACTGACAAGCTGCCATGTGATGCTGATGCTGCCAGATTATGAGCCACACCTTCAGGAGCAAAGCTTTGGAGCACTTTTTACTATGGAGTCATATTATGTATCTTAGCACTTGCCTTGAGGTGAACCCGGATAAATTACACTGTACTTCAGTTTTTGAATCTGTGAAATGCAATAATAATGAACTTACCTAATAGGGTTGTTGTGAGGTTTGCATGAGTGAATATACAAAAAGCTCTTATAATGCTCCTTATAATTAGCGGACATTTCTGAAGCTATCATTTTTTATTTCTTCCCAGTTGAGCAATAATGTGTTGTGATAAAGAAATAGAAATAATTATTAGGAAATTTAATTTGTTTAAATGTAGACTTTAGAAGTAATCTAAGGAAAATCCTTTATTTTATAGTTTAAGGGTTCAGATTAGCTAAATACAGAGAAATGAGATTTGTTAATCTCTGGGCACACATTATGCTTCCTTTTGCTACCTCACCATTGTCTGCTATAACTGATTTTTTACCTACAAATATCTCAAATGCTTTTGAGAAAGTGACAATTTAAACTACCATGTGGAGATAAAAGAATGAACAAACAAACAATTGTGTAAGGCAAATCATACACATTGTTACCCGGAAACCCCAGATTTCCTTGAATATGATGCAATAGCAATGACTTACTGTGCTGGCCTCTGTATCTTTGTCCTTAACATTTGTTACAGTAGTGATACATCTGTAACCTCAAAAGCGTAAGTGACACCCCTTCCACTAAATTATTTTTTAGTAAGATGGAAAGGTGAAAAAAATTTAAAATGGGCTTCACCTTCAACCAACTGCAGCCCATGCATTGATGATCTTTGCTGACAAGAATGTTGTGGAACAAAAAAAGCATGCACGAGAAGATAGAAAAGTGGGTCATAGAAACATGATGCTTTTGCAGCCAGGGGATGTCACTCTGACTTCTGGGTTAATCGTGCACTGCTGGAAAAAGCATTTGTGTTCAAGAGCGCAAGTGAATCCAAGAACCGTAATGAACAAAATCTTGTTTTATTCTTAACCCTGTATAATGGACATTAGTATTTGCTTTTCTGGGGAGGTAACTGGATTTCTATTTCTCTCCCAGGGTTTTTTTATTTTTTTATTTTTTATGGCCTATATAACTGAATAATGCTTTAACAGTTATTAAATAATTACTATGTTTGACATTAAGGTAGCCATAGAAATAGATAAAGCAAAGTTAAACTTACAAGGAACTCATAATTTAGAACAGCATATAATACTTCTCACACATACTATTCAATGTGTGAGATAAATATATGAGATAAACATTATAAATGTAGTATTGCTGGTATTAGGAGAAGGGCAAAATTATCAGTGGACTTTCCTTGAAGGAAGTAATACTTAAGCTTTGCTAGGAAAATTAAAGAGAATTTTAATATGAAAGCCAGAAGGGGCTTATCAGATAGGATTGTAAGTAAATCCTAGGCAAGCTCTTGTAACAGCAGCATTCAAATCTGGCCTCCATATAAGTTGTGTATTTGACAGTGATGGAATAAGAGAGTACTTTAAGGTCAGATCATAAGAGACTGTACTTGTGCTAAAGAATGTGTACCATTTTTCTTCTAATGGAAATGGGGAGACCTAAAGGTTTTTACGTAGAAAAGTGTCATGTCTAAATTGTACTTTCTGAGCATGCCAAATGAGCTGGTGGATATGGAACAAAGATTAGTGAAAATACGAGAAGTCAAGTTAGGATAATCTGTGGCTGTAGGCCTCTTCCTACTCAATGAAGTGGCAAAAGGCTTAGATTAAATAACTCTTAGTTACTTCGTAAATTGACTTTCCGTGTAACCTCAGTGCTATAATAAAAATTTATTTTCCACTCTTGTCAAGATGGTGCCATGGAAGTTGTGGTATGAACACCATCTGAAAACGGTTATACTGCCTTCTAAATCCAGTATCGTGACTCTTGGTCAAATGTAAAGAAGAAAGATTACTGACTTTGACACAACATGTTGTGTTTCTAATGGTAATAACGAGAACAGAAATTATTAGAATTAATCCAAATTGATGAGAGCCAGAAGGACAACTGAAAACAAATGAAATGGTGAAAAGATTGTAAGAGTTAAGAAATAACTAGTGCACTAAAAAACTGCTTTACTTTGTTTGTACCTTGTACCTAATAGTAATCTAAATTATAGAAAACATTATATTTTTGTTTGTTTTCTACCAAAGTAAGTCTAAGTTTTGGAATAGAAACACTAGCAATTAAATATTTATGTGTTGTCAAAAACCATCCTGGGTTATTTTGTGATTACTTCTCAAAAACAGCTCTATTTCATAGTTGTTATTAACTTTCCGTTTACAGGTGAGGAAACAGTTCCAGAAAGATTAAATGATTTTTTTATGTTCATTTTTCTGTAAAATACCACAACCAAAGTTATAACCAAGATCTTATTGCATCTAAATCTCACACTGAAATTGTTCACTAATGTTGCATGAAGTCTATTAATGTATTTTATGGAAGGATCACAAAGCATGTTTATTTCAGCCAGTGAATCTGAAGTGATAATATCTAAGTTTATGTTTGGGCTCCGCTCCTTAAATAACTTGGTGTAGTCGTATAAGAATTGTTAATTATTTTCAAACTTTGTTGTGAAATGGTGGTTGTTACCTGCTTTACGGTTGTTGCTGGAGTAATAGAAAAATTCAGTGTGAACTCATAATCTTGAACATTATGTAAATTGTGCTAGATATTTTATTAATATTAATATCAAAGTTTTGGTTCTTGTGTTTAAATAAACCTGGCTATTTCCATTTGTCAAAATACACATAATATTAGTTTAGAAGCAGAAAATCAACTGTAATTGGTATATAAGAAGTAATTTGGGATGATGGTAGACATTCAATTTTGAAGTCCCACAGATCTGGTTTTATTTTTTAAATCATACACCCTGGATGTATGTATTTAGGCAAATTACTTAACTTGAAATATTTCCATATTTACCAAATCAGAGATTAAAATATGTAAAGTTATTATGAGTATCTGAGATAACATATATAAAATCCCTGGTACACAGTGAGTGTCTAATGAAAGGCAGATTCTATTGTAGTTATTAAAGCTAACTTTCCCATTAATTCCCTTGTGTAGATAAAAACTTCACAACAACACAAGGAAGAAGACAATCTTGGCAAAAAGAAATTTCATTTTTCTTCTGAAAGTTTAATAATAATAACAAAGAAATTGGTTGCCAGCACTAAAAGTCACAAGGTTGACACTCTCAGGTCATCTCTTTGACCTTTAATATTCTGTTAGGGCAGAGGAACATGCAATTATATACTGGCAAAAAAACTGGCAGTGTGCTCCTGTGATTAAGGTCCATATTACAATACAACTTATATTTAGGTACACAGATGATAAGATTTTTTTGTGATCATTGTATATTAAACTCATATATTTAGAAAGTTTTTATATTAGTTAATTTGTCATCCACAATAGGATTCATACTCTAAAAATAATGTAAAAGGAAATCATTAACAATAAAAGTATACCAAAAGATATTCTTCTTTGATTGCTCTGTAGGGTCTTAGAGTTATAAAATGAATATTCTTTGAGGTCAGACTACTCAGTTTTATTTTTGCTTTTCTCTACTAGCTGTATGGCATTAGATAATTTGACTTTAAATTTTAGTTTCTTCATCTGGTAAGAAATAAAAAAAGGCAAACAGTTGACTGTTAAGGTTGTAAAACTTAATATAATCATTTATATAAAATGCATGATGTCCCCAACACATTGTGTTAAGCACCCGAAAGTGTAGTGATTCTTGCCAGTGGCAAGGTACCAACCGTCACTGTGGAGCCCATTGTCCTGTAGAAGACACTGGGCGCTGGGCTGAATCTGACCTCATTTGAATGGTCCTTTGTGTAGGACATACAACTCTTGGTTTATTTGCCTGCTGTTTTTTAGTTCTTCCTTTTCAAAATAGATTTTATTCTGGTTATTTGAAATTTCTGGTTCTTTGTTTACAGACCAGTGGCCATTTTCTGTTTTTCTCCACAAATGTCTCAGCTTGTTTCCAGTACTAAATTTAAAATACGGAACCAATCGAAGCCAATTTAAAAAGGCAAAATCAACTTAGCTTTTGAGACAAACCCGTAATTTTTCACCTCTGTTTTCTCTGCCTGGCAAAATACACACTTTCATAGGCAAATCTTATTTTCCTTTGAAAATCCATAGGCGTAAATTTGCAAGCCACTTTCAAACTGTTGCCTCATAAAGCCTAATCCTTTTTGGAATTGCACTCAACTATTTGCTTCAATAATTTCTTTTGGGAACTAGTTACAGTCACTAATTCAGATTTACGCAGAGAAGCATTTCTTTCTACTCATTCTTTATTCCTTGCTTTTTAATGTTATTATATCTTCTTCGTGTGAAACACCAAACCTATATTCTCTGTACCACTGATTGATCTTATAACAAAACAAGTGTGTGGTTGAGGGGACTTATACATACATGGATATTATTTTGTAATGTTGATGTGCTATCAGAATGTTAAGGAAACATGAAAATAACCATTGTCTATAGCCTATTCAGAAATCGGAAATCAGAGGTTCATTTGTAAGTTTATTTTGAATATGAAATAAAATTTTCATGACAATGATTTAAGAAATAGTGATTAGAATAGACGATTAAATTCAACACATACCTATGAAGCACATACTTCATACTCATACACCCTGTGTCCTATTTACTACTGAGGACACGCTATCTGACTTCATGAACTTCATGCACCTATAAATAGTGATACTAAAAATAACATTTTCTGAGAACCTATGTGAAATATTATGTGTTAAACACATGTTATCTCATTTATCCCTCCCAGTCCCCGTGAAGAGGATACAGTTGTTACACTCATTTTATAAATCAGGAACCAAGACTTACAGATACGTAGTGTCTTGCCTGAAGTCAGAAAACCAGAAAGAATCCTTATTTGAAACCAGGTCTTCCAGACCTCAAAATTCATGTTATTACTCAGTAGAGGTAATGTCTATTTAAATGTCTTATGTTCTCACCTTTAAGTACCACTATTGGCCAGATAGATATTTGTAGGCTAAGCTAAGCTTCTAATTGCCATTTACAATATTGCATTCTTCAATAGTGTCCCACAGATTGTTGATAATATATTTGCCTCACATTTCAAAAAGTTACCAGGGGCTCCTTCCAAGTTCAGATCCAAAAATGAGCCCTGCGTTGGCCTCACTACCAGCAATGGTGGCAAGAGTAGCCATGCCAGGTGAAGGGAGTAGAAAGGCGTTAAGGTTGCACCCAACGTTAATGCCTTTGGTCTGAGGGAAATTTGCCCTCCAGATATAAATGAACAGAGTTTGGGCCCCCAGACATGGATTGGTTGACCCTCTTACTCTATGTGTACATTCTTAAGTTGATATTTTAGGAGAGAAATAGTCAATGGGAAGGAATTTTACAGAAGAAACAGCTAAATAATGAAATAAGATAATAGAAATTTTAAAATATAGAACTCTTAAAAGAAGAGCAAGCATTTTTAAAAATCCTCTAAAGATAGATGGGTTTGTATTATTTAGTCAGAAGATATTTTCACTGTAACAGGACTTTCTAATGTTGACTCAGATTCAAAGTGTTTAAAGATATGATAAGATAGATTTTAAGAGATTACATGATTATTCACACATATGTGATTGTGTGGTAAATGAACTATAGAGGGAGTAGAGTGCTTTAAACCTCCATGCTGGAATATTCATGACTTAAATAGGCTGGAAGAGTTTATGATGCTTGTATACATTTTAACATGGAAGAACAAACCTGAATATTTTTCTGATGGGGGTTACATGGGCTAATTTGTGGAAACTTTTATTTATCTCTGTATTATACAAACCCATGATTCTGTCATTAGACTTGTCTGAATAATTACCAGCATAAAAGCTGCATCATGATTAAAACATGAAATATAGAGGATGTTTATCAGAAAATTATCCAGATCTCTTTGAACTTTTTACTTTCACAAGAGTAGATGTTTTCTGAGATTACCTCCTAGGGAAGGCATAACTGTCTAATCATAATAAAAGTCTTCCTTCCTATGTTTACAAAATCGACTGATGTGGTTTCCAGAAAGTCAGACAATTTAGAAGTTGAGAAAAAGGCAAAACAAAATGGTAAGTTTGTAAAATGTCTGAAATGATTTCAACTTCATTTTTCCTTTAGATCAATGTCTAACTTTGGAAGAGTTGACATTTTTCAATAAAATGCTTTGTGTTAATCTAACATAAATTATCTGAAGGAAAAGGTCAAAAAATAAGAATAGTTTTAAAATAAGACATTTGGTGAAAGTTAAACACTGAAAACTCTGAGACTACATGTTAGATTTTTCTCAAGAAAATTGTTCCAGATAGCTTAAAACTCATGAGATTATAATGCTTAGAGAATCTTTTAGATTATTCTTCCAAGTGTATTTTTACAAATAAGAAAATTGAAACACGAGAAATTATGACTCACCTCGATGATAGACTTTGGCAAAACTGTTACTATGAGTCCATCTTTTAAAATCTGTTTATTTTTCTTTCTATGAAATCTTTTTTGACTCTATGATTATTCAATATAATTGTCCTTAAAATTAAAAGAAAACCTTCTGGTTTTCCTCTTCATTTACAAGAGATATCAATAGTGAACACTGAGAGGAAATGATTTGTTTTTTAAATTCATTAATAAAGTGATTACGTAGATATGTAATTCTATGCTAATTTTTGATATATTTGAGGACACAGAGTTTTGCTTTCACATAGTTTTGTTTCCTATAAACAGCCCACACAGTAATTTAGTTTTTATTCATTACACACACACACATATTTTTCCTAGTTTTCACACTAGTTGAGTATTGTGCAGACCACAGAGGTGATGGTTCTAGTGAAACATGTGACCTAATCTCTTCCCTTGGATTTCTGTAAACAAATACAAACATAAGAAGAAATCTGACACAGCCTCTGCTTCTCCGCTGCAGTGGATTTGTGTGTTTTCATGCCAATTCTCAACATCCATTTTTTTTTACTGTAACACTTTTCCTCTCCTTAATTCAGTTTTGTGTAGAAATTTGCCCAAGAAATAACCTAGTCAATCTCAACTTCTGTTTCAGCATACTTCCACATTTGTTGGCTGGAAAATTCTTTTTTTGGCGTTTTCAGCAGTAAGGGTCATGTCTGTATTTAGAAAAATATGTTCAGTTATATAACTTATTTTGAAATTAACCATTGGAAAAAGTCACAGTGAGGCAATAATTTAAATGGTTTTGATATTGTTTCTTATTCAAAAAATAGCTAGGACCTTCGTAGTAAGAGGGGGACATGATATTGAGAACATGACCTGTTTCTCTAAATCTGCAGAATAAACCCAAATAAATAAAAATCAGAATATATAACCACCAAAGAGAATACAGTAAGCCATATCTTTTTAAAAGTCATAGGTAAAGGAAGAGAAAAAAGAAAGCTTTAGAGTAACATAGTGATTTCATCAGCTTTCATTTTTCTCTCTATGCCAAATATATTGATATGTGAAGAAAAAAGTTTAAGGGACAATCATAAAAAAATCTCCATTACCACCCCACTTGAAGTAAAATAAGCCCAGAGGCAGAGTTCTTAACATGAGTCTCAGAATATCTTTTCTTGGCCTATAAAGGGCTAGGTGGCCTCACCTCTAGACAGTTCTCTATTTCTCTCCTATCTCATTGCTTAATTGACTCAAATCTGTTTTCTTTGTCCTTATTTTCCCAAACGTGTGAACCCTACAGTCTCTTCTGAAACTTGGTCATGTGACTGAAACATTCATATACAGTCTTCACATAATTAGCTTGTTTTATTTTTATTTAGATCACTCTAAAAGTGATTGCTATGGCAAACATTCATGACAAGAATTAAGAGCAGCAATCATTTTTATTACAAAATCAGATAGGGCTTGCTCTCTTTAGGGTTAGTGATGGATTAGGCACTAAGTAGGAGTACTTCTAGGTTGGGGATGTGCAGGTGTGTTTCTGTTTCTTAATGGTCGTGTGAGTAAGGTTTACTTCCTAGATCGGGACGTTGGTTCTTGAACGTTCTTAGTGTGTGAAATGTATTAAGCAATACAATTATATTGTGTATACTTTTCTGTATATTGTACTTCAACCAAAGGTAGCAAAATACACACATACACAGTTACAAATATGATCTCATGTTATCAGACACTATAACCACAAGCAAGTGGAACTTAAGCATATTTATTTGGAGATTTTTCTGTTTGTTTTTTGAATCCATTACTTTGTCTTCAGTCTCAGATAATATCTCCATCCACTTCTGGAATTTCAAATGCCAAAAACTGAGGCCATCTACTAGTTCTTTGGACTTGGACCAAGACATGGACATGAAATGTTTCGTTCTTTCACCAGATAATTCTCATTCACCCTGACCGCGCTAAAAGCAACAACAAGTTTTCATCTTTATTTTCTCATCTGCAAATTTCACTCACAGTCTTTCTTTGGAAAGTTGTCATTTTATTTGCCTGTGAGTTTATTTTGCCAGGTATTATCTGTATTTATTAAGTATTCTTAACATCATATTTTAACTTTCATTTATAATATGGAATATATTCATTATAGTACATAAGATGAGAAAGTCTGGAATTAGCACTGTTAAGAGCCTGTAGCCTGAAATTATATGGTACTGCAGGATAGTCAGGATGTCAGCAGGAAGAATACAGGTGTTTTTCTTAGAAAACTAATCTGTTCAGAGAACAGTCTGATGGTTACATTGTGATTGCAGTGTATGACTTATCTGGGCCATCTAGATTCAACCAATCATACGACTTAATTGAAACCCAGTATTAATTTGGTTTATAGTTGTTTAGGTTTTTGGCTTAAAAAAAAAATCCCATTCTAGCTCCTTTTCCTGAAAACCCTGTCTCACAGTGCGTAAACCTTCTTTGTTGGGTGAGGGCTTCTCTGCCTTAACCAGCAACCAACTCAGGTGAATTTTCATGATGTCTGCAAGTCTTTATTTTTCCCCTATAAACTCAAAATATAATTTATAGTTAATGATCTTTCACTGCATTCTTGTGCAGGATTTTTATGTATATTACTTACAAATACACCCTTTCATATGCTTCACTATTGAATAATTAATCAATATCTTGGATATATCATACAATACAGGAATTCTCAGTGAATTATTACATAAGTATTTGAGTATTTTCATGATATCTGGGGAAAAATTTGTTGAGATTTTTAAAATGGCTTGGGAATGCATTATTATTTTTCGCATTTAAAATAATAGAACAAAGGCTCCTATTATTCAAACACTTGGTATTCAACTCATTTTCAGGATTAAGCTAGATTCCGATAACAAGGAATGCCTGTATTAGCAAATTGAATTAAACGATACACAAGTATAATGCAACATTATACACTGGCCAGTTAAGGTTCATGCCGTGAATTAAAGAATGACTCAATATTAAGAAATAATACTACAGAGAATGAGGCAATTGGAAAAACCGCTAATTTTATCACCAGTCTAGTAACTGAATTTTTATTTTAAAAATATTTTTTAGTGGATTTTATTTCTAGTATTACAGTCAAATTGTCTGGGAAAAAGTGACAATTTTCCCTATTCCTTTGCAATTTTTGTATATCTTCTGAAGTTTATCAAGTTACATTAGCTACTTCTACACAAGGGCTAAACAACAGTTGTAACATTGGGGATTGATGTCTTCCTCCTGACTTAAGGAATATGGATCTTTTTGATATGATACAGATTCATTTCATATATGTGAAGAATGCAAGGATTAGTCCATACAGAGGATTAAGAAAACTAGCAAGACATATTATATAATATGCATGTATGTATGTGTGTGTTTATATGTATCTGTACATATAACAAAATAAATACCAGATGACAAAAAGCCTTAATTGTAAGAATTTATTTTTAAAGATATTATGTAAAAATAAGATAAATTTATTTATTGGAGTAGAATAGTCCATTCTGAATGAAACAGGAACCAATAATCTATAAAGAAAAGTTTTAGGTAGTTTTACTACTTAATAATTTACTTTTGTATGATAAAAATAACCTAGACAAAGTTAAGTGATAGATGATACATTGGGAAAATAAGTAGATGACTAATTTCAGGCAAAAGGCAAATTTGATTGATTTACAAACAATTCCTGGAAGTTAGCAAAAAAAAAATTCTATTAAAAAAATGAGCAAGTTATGTACATAACTCTTTTACAGAGTAAAAATATAAATGTTAAACAGTGTATTAAAATTCAGTTTCACTTTAATAAATATGAATAAAAGTAATAAATAGATAATTTAACCTATCAGATTGGCAACTGTTTAAAGGTTTTGATGTTATTCAGTGTTGGCAAATATATGAGGAAACAAGATACCTTTAATATTTCATAAAAGATGCCAAGATAGCCGTAGAGGATATTACCATTACTATTACCATAAATATTCATAATAGTAATAAAGCCAGATTAAACTAAATATCCATTAGTCAGGAGGTAGTTAAAAAAGTATAACTATATACTATAGCTATTAACCCAGAATGAGGCAAATCTATGTGTTTGGGTATGAAAAATATGGAATCCCATTGGTGAAGACAAACAAATGAAATGTATATATGTGAGTATAAATGCTTTTACTAGAAAGATAAATTTTTAAAATACAGTTAATTTTTAGAAAATGTATGGAGGTGATTGAATGTGGGAAAGAGAGAGAAGGACGTTTCTTTTCCACCAGAGACATTTGTATACATTTTTTTTAAACCATTTACATGCAATATAAATTTTATTGTCAGTGGGGTTTTGTGAGTGATAAGACGTTTTTAAATTTTCTTCCCTATGATATTCTTTAATAAGCAGAATTAAAAAATTAAGATTAAAGTGAAAGTCTGCTACCTCAAATATTTTTCATGATTAGATTATTTTTTAATTTTTTTTTAAGATATGTATTTTTTATTGCATTTTAGGTTTGGGGGCACATGTGAAGAACATGCAAGATTGTTGCATAGGTACACACATGGCAATGTGATTTGCTGCCTTCCTCCCCATCACCTATATCTGGCATTTCTCCCCATGCTATCCCTCCCCAACTCCCCACCCCCCACTGTCCCTCTCCTTTTTCCTCCCAACATACCCCAGTGTGTGATGCTCCCCTCCCTGTGTCCATGTGTTCGCATTGTTCAACACCCGCCTATGAGTGAGAATATGCGGTTTGATTTTCTGTTCTTGTGTCAGTTAGCTGAGAATGATGGTTTCCAGGTTCATCCATGTCCCTACAAAGGACACGAACTCATCGTTTTTGATGGCTGCATAATATTCCATGGTGTATATGTGCCACATTTTCCCTGTCCAGTCTATCATCGATGGGCATTTGGGTTGGTTCCAGGTCTTTGCTATCGTAAACAGTGCTGCAATGAACGTTTGTGTCCTTATAGTGGAATGATTTACAGTCCTTTGGATATATACCCAGTAATGGGATTGCTGGATCAAATGGAATTTCTATTTCTAGGTCCTTGAGGAATCGCCACACTGTCTTCCACAATGGTTGAACTAATTTACACTCCCACCAACAGTGTAAAAGTGTTCCTATTTCTCCACATCCTCTCCCACATCTGTTGTCTCCAGATGTTTTAATGATTGCCATTCTAACTGGCGTGAGGTGGTATCACAATGTGGTTTTGATTTGCATTTCTCTAATGACCAGTGATGATGAGCATTTTTTCATATGTTTGTGGGCTTCATGTATGTCTTCTTTTGTAAAGTGTCTGTTCATATCCTTTGCCCACTTTTGAATGGGCTTGTTTGTTTTTTTCTTGTAAATCTGTTTCAGTTCTTTGTAGATTCTGGATATCAGCCCTTTGTCAGATGGGTAGACTGCAAAAATTTTCCCATTCTGTTGGTTGCCAATTCACTCTAATGGCGGTTTCTTTTGCTGTGCAGAAGCTGTGGAGTTTGATTAGGTCCCATTTGTCTATTTTGGCTTTTGTTGCCGATGTTTTTGGTGTTTTGGTCATGAAGTCCTTGCCTAAGCCTATGTCCTGAATGGTTTTGCCTAGATTTTCTTCTAGGGTTTTTATGGTGTTAGGTCTTATGTTTAAGTCTTTAATCCATCTGGAGTTAATTTTAGTGTAAGGTGTCAGGAAGGGGTCCAGTTTCTGCTTTCTGCACATGGCTAGCCAGTTTTCCCAACACCATTTATTAAACAGGGACTC
>PVKV010002475.1:0-112265 GCA_004027835.1 Alouatta palliata
GCTAAACCAATCTCCAACCTCAACGTCAGCTCTCCCTTCCCTTTCCCCCGCCCAGTTCCCACAACTCTATAAAAGCCCTGAGCAGGCTCACCTGGGCGCGGTTGCTGGCTCTCCTCCCTTGTGTGAGCCCGGCCCGCCCGGAGGATCTCCAATAAAGCCTGAACGGGGTTACATCTGTGCCTTCCTGACTTAATTCGGCCACGCGTGGGGCTCAGACAACGAGGGTTCAAGCAGGCCAGACATTCTCATGCTTCACAGCCTTTGGTTTTCTTTGCTTGGGATGTTCTTTCCCAGATATTTGCATAACTGCTTCCTTCAGGACTTTGTTCAGGACTCAATTCAAATGCCAGTTTCTTAAAAATACCTTCTTAGAACTTCCTAAATTAGTGCCACTTCTCTACTTTTATCACTTTCTGGGACATCACTCTGTTTTGTGTTGCTTTGTTTTTTATTTTTGTAGGGCCCATAAACTTCTGAACCTATCTTTTCTTAAAACCACTTTATTATTTATCCTCTGCATTCTCTCATTTATCCACATCTGTCTGATTTCTGTAGTATGCTCAGACATAGTATCTGACACACAGTTAAGCCGTCAATTAATATTTGTTGAAAGAATACATAAATCAGTAAAGCAAGCACTTTCTCTTTAATTTCTTCAGTGTTTTGAATGCAACATGCTCATTTATACTCTAGAAAAATTTAATATAAAACATAGCAAAACAATTTTCAGGAATTTATAAATGGGTCCTTCAAGTAGAAATCCTACTATAATTTCACCCATAAATGGCACCTGTATAAGCTGTAAACGAATTAGAGAGCAAAGGAAAATTAAGAATAGCTCACCTTTTGATCTCATGGAGCCTGCAAAGTTGTCTTTAGGTACCACAGCAATCACTTGATTGGCTGGATCCCCCTAGACAACCTCATTATCTGTTTTTGTCTTTTCTTTGGATCTTAGGGACTTACCTATATTTTTCTATATCATTTCTGTTGCTTGAAACCAGAGAAAACTTAAATGAAATGTAACTCAACAGCAAGCTGAAGAGATGAAAAATGAGTTGCAGAATCATGTTCTATGTTAAGTCAGCAAAGCATAGCTGGACTCCTCTTCATTTTGAAAGGCTATAGTTGGCATTTCAACAGATGGAAATTAAAATAATGTATTCACAAAATAAATATGAATATAACTCCATGGCAAGTTTTGAATACTTCTTTGGTGCTCATACTGAAACTACAAACACAGTGATATGAAAGGTAGACACTTACTCATTAATGTTAAAGTGGAGGTTCATCTGGCATGCTTGTCTAATTTATTTGGCCTGAAAGCTTTTAACTTTTAAACTGAATCCAAGTGTGAACACTTGCAATTTAGTGCCTCTTTTAAAACTTATCTGTTCAGAATGCATGAATATTCCTCCAGTGAAAGGAATAATAGGAAAGTAAATTAATTATATTTTAACTTTGCAATCTCATTTTCACTTTGCAAGAACTGTGCAGGATAACTATTAACCTTTCATTTTAAATGAAAAATTTAAAGAATTACTATCAGGTAATTTCAAACTACAACAAAGAGAGACTACATATCATGGATCCCTTCTTGCCGAAAATATCATCCTGAAATGTAGATTGACTTAGCATCATCCAAGAATACTTTTAATACCTTTTTTTTTTGTTCCAATCTTAGTCACAAGTATTCACGCAGAGGTGCTCATAAAATCTGCAGTTATCAAAGTTGAAGAGTTTCAAAAATAAAGCTTGTGTGAATCAACTTCCCCCTGCCCCAGCTAATGCTGAAAAGAATTACATCTATGCCTGTCTGATCTAAAAATTTACTCATTAGACAGTACATGTAGATGTACTTAGTTTATTTAAACTACTTGCTATTTTATTTTTAATTTCAAAAGGCTATTTGTTACCCCATATGGTTCAGAATCTACAGATTTGAACTTCTCTGATTTATATGCCATGAGGATCAGATTATGCCATTTCCCAGCTTAAAACCCTTCAAGGATCTCTTTTGCTCTGGGATAAAGCTTATAATCTTCAACAAGCCAGATCAAACAGCAGCTCCCCCTCTGCTTTTCTCTCTCCCTGTTCCCTTCTTCACAGCCTTCGTTCCAGGCAGCATCACGTCACGGATATTCAGTGTGCTGCGATCTCGACATTTTGCTGTTCTATCTTCCTTTTCATGCTATTTTGGTGCAGAGTGGGGGACATTTCCATTTGCATTATGATTTTTACTTTTGTCTTCAGTACATTTGTGGCTCAACACAGCATTTCTTAATTTAAATGTTTGATATTTTGTTCATCAAAGATTTTTGCAATACTTTTCATTTCTAACAATATTGCATTAAGTGTTACGTCTTGAGTCTTGCTTTTTTATGCACCCTCAAAATGTGGTTCCAAGGAGAGTGAGGCACCCTAGACTCTGCCCTGTCTACTCCTTACATTTCTGTCTATACCCAGCTTGACATAGAAGGCCCAGTGGTTTCCCTCACCCTCTATGTAGAAACCCTGCCTTCTAGGAAAGAGGAACAGGGTTTTAAGTCAACAATATGGTAACAGTAACTCCCACATATACAGCATTTGCTGTGAGCAAAGTTCTAACAATAGTGACATCATTGCTCCTCAATGAGGGAAACAACTCAGTGAGGCAGAACCTCAAGTTCACTTCTTCACTTCGAGTATACAAGGGTTAAACCCGGAGAGACACATCAACCTTGCTCAACATCACACAGCTTTTAGATTTGAACTTGGAAAATCTGGCATCAGAATTCACACTTGTATTCACTATACTGTCTCAGTGATTCCAGCTCTCATTTAATCAACAGTTGAAGTCTCTCTAAAAAGAAACAAAAGAATGAAGGGTCCAGTTATGATTACTAATGCCTATAATCCCAGTGCTTTGGGAGACTGAGATGGGAGCATCACTAGAGGTCAAGAGACCAGCCTGGGCAACATAATGAAACCCCGTTTTTACCAAAAAAAAATAATAATAATGAAATAAAAAAATAGCCAGGCATGGTAGCAGGTACCTGTAGTCTCAGCACTCGGCAGGCTGAAGCAAGAAGACTGCTTGAGGCCAGGAGTTCAAGTCTGCCGTGAGCTATGATTAAGCCACTGCACTCCAACCTATGACAGACTAATACCCTATCTAAAAAAAAAAAAAAGAAAGAAAAAATAATAGAGGCAGACCAAGAGAGATTTGGAAGGGTAAGCAGTAGAAATTTGAGTGGATGAGGGCAGAGCAAGTGGGTTGGAATTGGGTCCTGGGATGTTTCCCCTAGGGGGCAGCACATACTACCCGACAGGGAGTAAGTGATTGAATCTAGAGACTGTCTGCTGAAATACCCAGGAGCTTCACTGGAGCAAGAATGTCTCATCCATCACGTGCCCTCAGGCTGACCAACTTCCTCCTGCTGTTGGCACAGGATGGAGACTCTGCCAGCACCAGATTCACCCCGCCTTCACTCAGTATCAGTCTCACAGTCCTGAGTGTGTATTTTACAATGTCCCAGAACTCATGTAAGTACAAAATGGGGCTTGTCCTGAACACGTGGGGATTAGTGGTGGTAAGGAACCCCTACCCTTCTATTTAGAAGTAACTAGAAATATTAAGATTCCTGAGCTGAGACATTGGGTTTTCATCCTGTATTTACACTGAATATTTCAGATCTTCTAAAGAACTATTCTTTTTCACCCTTGGTTCCTCATAAGGGGCTTCAAAGCCTCATGTATACTTACCCCTTTGCTGTCCCCTCCTTCCCACCCCTGCTACTCTGGGAGAGTTCCTATCCACATGCAATCTCAGATGCCATTTCCCCCAGAAAGCTCTGGCTTTCCCCAAATGCCTGGCTATTGCTCTAGAACAGAAGTCAGCAAATGAGACTGAGCTCTGCAGACATTTCTGGCTTCGCACACCGTACAATCTCTGCTAAATGGAACTGCTGTTGTAGCACAAAAACATCCATAAACAACGTGTTCAAAAAATGGGTATGGCTGTGTTCCCACCAAATTTTATTTACAAAAACAGGTTGCTGCCCAGATTTGACACTTGCGCCGCAGTTTGCTGACCCTTGGTTTAGAGTATAAACTCTGTGAATGTCTTTTTTTTTACACCCCCCACCCCGCCACCGTTTTACCCAGACTCTAACGTAATATTAGGTTATGAGAATTCAATGTTGCTCATTAAATACAGGTTGGATTAATTACTTAAGGTATTGACTTTCCCTCCTTTTGGAGGACCAATACATTGCAGCCTCTGTTTCAAAACCTATTTCATTGTCAGGAAACAAGATGGCATTTTGTAAATATTTTTTGAAGTCTATTATAATTGCTAAGCACAAACCCTGTCAGCAGACACATCTGCGTTCATACTGTGTGCCCTAAAAAGATTACTTAACATCTCTGAAACTTGGTTTATTCTTTTATAAAATTGGAGTAATATTATCTAACTTTAATAATGTTTTAAGTATTAAATGACTTGGTTTATATGAAGTGCCTATATTGGATTACTTACATGAGTAATTCAATTACTCACATAATTTTGATTACATGAGTAATCACCTTTTGATTCCATGTAGTTGCCATACTGTTTTAAAGAAGTTAACTGTGCCTCTCCAAGTTAAAAAAGAAAAGAAAAAACAAAGAAAAAGAAGACATAACACCTCTTCATTAGCTTAACTGAACCCATCTGAATCTTACACTCAGTGGTGTCAATGCTGACAGGTCTATCCTCATTACTCCAATGCTTACTTAGGGGAGTTTGCATCTCCAAACATCAACGAAAACACTTCACCAGTTAGAGGAAGATCAACCCTCACTTTGTATTTAAACATAAATAGAGGCCACTATTTCCAAGTGGCTTAAGGAACTTTTTTTTTTTCCATCACAAACACACTTCATCTTTAATGTCTGAGACAATGACTATGAACATTAATGTGAAGAACCATTTAGGAGTGAGAAAAGGAATCTTTTCTCACTGGGAATCTAGAAGCAATGTGAAATTGAACTCTTCACATTCAAAATTTGTAGAGAGGGTTTTCATGGAATTGAAGCATGGAATAAAAGGTAACATGAAAGTTTTTACATAAAAACATAAAAATAAAAACCAACCATTTAAATCTTAACTGGTAGCTACTTTACATCAATCTTTGCAGCAATGATCTGAAAACAAACATTTCACATTTAAATTGCAAAAATAAAAGAAAATATTGGCAAGTTTTCAAATATTTTATTATTTTCCTTTTTATTTGTACGTTAACAAGTATTTATCACCTTACACAGTTCTATGTATTTTAGAAGATGCTTAATAAAATTTGTTAAATTTGCATAAAGAGAAAATTAAGACATTATACCTATCCTCTAGGAGTTTATAATCTAAAGATTATATTGAAGAGGTGTTTTTTCATATAGGCACTTCATAAAAACCATGTCATTTAATATTTAGAACATCATTAAAAGTTAGATAATATTACTCCCATTTTATAAAAGAACAAACCAAGATTCAGAGATGTTAAGTAATCTTTTAAGGGCGTACAGTATGAACGCAGATGTGTCTGCTGACAGGGTTTGTGCTTAGCAATTATAATAGACTTCAAAAAATATTTACAAAATGCCATCTTGTTTCTTGACAAGAAATACGTTTTGAAACAGAGGCTGCAATGTATTGGTCCTCCAAAAGAAGGGATAACCAATACCTGTGATTAATATCCAATACCTCAGATTAATATGAGATTAGATTATGTTATTTGTAATCTAAAAATTAGGTTCTGTTAATTACAATCAAATTCATTGTAATCTACATGATATAAATATAATCTCTTATAAATCTAAGAGATTATAATCTAAAGAGAAAAACACCGGAAAGTCACATGAAAAGTTGCAGCCATGTTACACACAACAGTAGCTGTGATGATGCATGCAGCCTTATTTTCTCTGGACATTATCTCTGTTCATCTCTCCATCTGTTTACCCTCTGCTACCATTACTTCTACAGGAATACACCCTACACTTTAGTGACCATCGAGTCCTGGAATCACTTGAAAGAAGACACACATTGGTATGGCAAGTTGGAAAATGATAAATCCTCATAAAGACAATTTCTTATCTCTAACCTACCAACATCATGATTCCCAAGGAGACTGTTCTCCTAAGAGTGCAATATGCAATAATTTCTCAATCCCAGTTCTCTTCAACCACCACCACAGAAACCTAAAACCTTTTGGAGAAAAGAGAGGGACCAGTGGAGTTACTGAATTTAGAAGTTCAATCCTTAAGCTAAAAAACTAGAATTTTAAAAATCTATTATGTAACACAGCTCTGCTCTAGTATATACCCCAAGGCACCCATGTAAGGGGAAGACATGGAAAACTAGAGGTAAAAGTGGAGATAGAAAAAATATCTCAGCTGAAATTTCTTAAGGTCATATAAACTTATTGACTGTAAAGAAAAATGGAATGTTTTCCTGATCAAGGACAACCTTTCATAAAACTTTGTGATCTCTTCTCTCAAGGGGATTTGAGACAAGTGGCTGAATCACACTTCAAATTACCTCACCCTCATCAGAGACCTGCTTGGCCATCATATTGACTATCTTCTTTCTTGTAGTGATGAGATGTTTTTTAGCTTCTATTTATTGAACTATGATTTCTCAGGGTCAGACTTGGAGCTAAGTACTCTACATTTTCTACTCCACTCATTCCCAAGTCATTCTTCATTTCTACTTTGATTTTATAGATGTGTAATCTGAGGTTCAGATAAATGTGTAATTTACCTAAGATTATACAGCCAGCTAAAAACTGACAATCAGGTATGTCTTTAAAATCAGGGCTTTGAAAACAATTCCACACTACATGGAGCCATGGAGTTCTTTAGAACCTAGTGACCTTCTATTTTATTTTATTTTATTTTAGAGACAGAGTTTTGCTCTGTCTCCCAGGCTCAAGTGCAGTGGCACAATCTGGGCTCATTGCAACTTCTGCTTCACAGGTTGAAGTGATTCTCCTGCCTCAGCCTCCTGAGTAGCTGGGATTAGAGGTGTCCTCCACCACACCTGGCTAGTTTTTGTATTTCTTTAGTAGAGACTGGATTTCACCATGTTGGCCAGGCTGGTCTCAAACTCCCGACCTCAGGTGATCCACCCACCTCAGCCTCCCAAACTGCTGAGATTAGAGGTGTGAGTCACTGTATCCAGCCAAAAGCCTTCAGTGACCTTTTGACAGGGAGTATGAAAAGCCACCAGTGCTCTTGACCCTCGTGTCTGCTTGTACCCAGGACAACCTGAGTGTCATCTGTCTTATGTACCAGATGAGCACAGGA
Source organism: Alouatta palliata (assembly GCA_004027835.1). NCBI lineage: Eukaryota > Metazoa > Chordata > Mammalia > Primates > Atelidae > Alouatta > Alouatta palliata. Next base: position 7,321 of record PVKV010002475.1, read on the forward strand.
GAAGAACTGTTCAAGAAAAGAGTCCATGCCTAAAATACATTTGGAACCCATGGGTCCACTTCATCTTTCTAACTTGCCAGAAGGAAAAACTAAGGGTCAGAGAAGTAAAAATTCATATTGGTCTTAAATGACTAACACAAGTACAATCCTATTAATATCTAACACTTAATGAGTACTTAACACTGTGACATCATTACCCTAAGATGTTTCAATATACTCACTTATTTATTCCTTATGAAAACCCTGTATTTATTTTTCTAGAGTAGAGGAATAGACGTGTCATCGTTTGTATTTTATACTTGAAGAAACAGACGCTGAGAAATTTTAAATAGCATGATCAGATCACACAGTCGTCAGAAAGAAACATTTGAGTTCAAGTCAAAGAAGTTTAGCTTCACACTTTAAGCCCTTAAATGCAACTTAATACTGCCTCTGAAACCTAGACTAAGGATTTCCATAGCACCCTTTTTTTCTATTATAAAATATTGCTTCTATTTACTCATTGAGTTGACTGACTGATAAAAGATACCCATGAAAGTCAGCTGATTCATATACTGCCCTTTCCAATGCAGAAACATTGTCTTGCTTCTGCTTAGGCAACATGAATAGCTTTTAGATCTCGCCAATAAATCCAATCATTTCCTACGTAAAGTTACACAAGGAGTAAGACCATAGGAGAATCAATCACCTATGAGTTCAGCCCATGGTTCTTTCTACAGTTAAGTAGCACCACCTCATTGCCCATAATTTTTCTAAGCTCTTTTTAAAAAATGTAGCTAGTATTTCATCAGTTGAAGCGTTCTTGCCGTAATTCCCTGTGAGGCCTGTCATTCAAAGATTATTTGTACCTAGCAACGCATGTTTAGTGGTGGCAGTTTTAGGAGCAACTATTTTACGTGCAAAGACCGGATCAAATAAATTTCAGTAAATTCCCCAATCACGTAATTTATGTACGGTATTTAGAAGTGAAAAGTTTCAGATCAGCAGGCATGTTCCACCTGACGAGAACCTAAAGAGGGTTTACTTTAGCAAACAACCCAAAGCATATTTTATAGAAAAGTTTACTTTGCCTTTCATCTTTTCTCAAATGTCCTGGCCTGTTTGCTAATGGGAAAAGGTTTCTATGCATCCTGCCTTTTAGCCTTTATGGATAATGTAGATAAATTGAATCTAGTGGTCTAAGAGAGCCAAGACAAGTTAGTATCTACCCACAAATGAGATAAACATGAAATGCCATGAATTCATCAACTGATGGGGCATCAGTGTGCAATCACTAACTTTTTATCAGGTTTGCAGATGATGTCACTGTAACAATACTTTTTACCATAAATCAAACTCTAATAAAGGTATGAATTTAACTTACATTTTAATTGTCTGTGTGATGCCCAAGAAATTGTCCACGTTTAACCACTTATGGAAAAAGGTAAAAGTCTGACTCCCCCTCTAACCCCATCTTGAATTGACAAATTGTTCAACTGAGACAAAGTATCTTTTCTGATAAAATAAATGATGTATCCAGCTTACAAAATCCTTATTTTCTTAAAGATATTTACAGAAAAACAATTCTAATGTTTAAAGTATAAATTTGGCTACATATTTTCAAATAAAATATCTTACTCTACATTTCAAAAGAAAATGAGACTGTTTTCCCTTTTAATTTTTTCATAATTACCTCACATTTTCCAAGAATAATTATTTTTCCAGTATAGTTTTCAATATTTAAGAAAGATTATTATGAGCATTGCCTTTTGTTTATTACTTGCAGGGTATTTCTCTGCCATCCCAGTAAACTTGAGTTTCAGAATCCTATTAAAAAATTATTTTTGATTTCTGAATCTACAGACACGGGAAAATGTGATTAAATCCCAGAACATACAGCATGTCAGCTTTAGGATGTTTCAAGTTAAGTTCATTTCATACTAATTAAGGGTAAAATTTCCTACTTTGATCCATACTAGTGTATTTTAATGGATAGTGCGCCACAGTTCTGCTTGTAGAAATCGGTAAGAAAGCCAAAGCCAGTGCCTAGTAATAATGGATTTTGTGGTGAGCTCTTGTAAGTGAATATTCACAAATTGCTTAGAAGGTTGGGGGCAGGGTAGTTCCTTCATTTCAGATCCAACCACTACCCTCTGCTTCCATCTTTTATTATTATCTAGTTTACTATGTGGCAAATGACATTCTAAATATCTGAGAAACAGTGAGAATATCATCACATCCACAGTATGTTTGACACATTGTAAATTTCATGATGGTAGACTAATTTATATAGACTTAGTAATTCCTGGTAATGCAAAGTCAGGCATGAAAAGGAAAACATCCAAATGATATTTGGAACTTTACTTCTGGGTGTTTTTGTTTCTTCTTTTATATCGTGGTAAAATATATATAACGTAAAAGTACCATTAATCATTTTTTGAAGTTTACAAATTACATGCCATTAAGTACGTTCACAATGTTATGCAATCATTGCTACCATCTGTCCCCAAAATGTTTTTGTCATCCAACACAAAAGCTCCATACCCATTCTTCCAGCTGTAGTAGCTAGCCTACGTTCTAGTTTCTGTCTATACGGATGTGCCAATTCCAGGTATCTGATAGAACTGGAATCACACAAGATTTCCAACATTTGTCTTTTTATCTCTGGCTTATTTCATCTGGTACAATGTTTTCAAGGTTTATCCATAATGTAGCATGTATTTGTACTTCATTCCTTTGTAGAGATAAATACTACTCTATCATATATGCTGTCATATGTGTACATATATTATTTTGTTTATCCATTTATTTGTTGATGGGCATTGGGATTGCTTCCACTTTTTGACTATTATGAAAAATGCTGCTGTGAACATTGGTGTACTAGTATTGAAACACTTTTTTAATCTGCAGGCATATTTGGCATTTGAGTGTATCCGAAAGAATTAACTGTTTATCTAGGAATTATTAAGCTCAAATACTGTCTTGTCTTTCCAATTACCACTAAAAAATAATAAATTGATAATTATATAATAGCATAGGGCAAAAATGAGTAGTTAGGACTTGATACATTCCAGATCCATTTTAGATATTTTGTATCTCATTGAATACACCCCAACCCTATCATTTTTATATCCATTCTACAAATGGGAAAACAAACAGGTAGAAGTTAGGTTTTTTTTTTTTTTTTTGCTTGAGATAAAATAGCTAGTGATTGAACTGGGATTAGAACCCCATTTTGTAATTCCTGAGGCTGTACTCATACATTTTATGCTTTATTGACATTACTAAAATATAAATCGTTTTAGATGCTGATTTTTTTAATGACCAAAGAGTAGATTAGAGATGACAAACAAGTAAGTCTGTGAAGAGGAAAGCAAACTAGTGAAATTCTTGCAGAAAGCAGGGGAAATTTAAAATGGAATGAAAATGTAGAGAAAAGATCAAGAAACCTCAGAGCAGATCCAACACACCCTCCCCTCCTTTCTCTTTCCCTCCCTCGGTGCTCTCCTCTCTTCTCTCCTTTCCTCCTCTTTCTTCTCTTCCCTCTGTCGTCTCTCTTGCTCTTTCTGTATCACTTTCTCTCTCACATCTCCACTTACACATATTCAGAATGCTAAAAGAAGGTAAGAAAAAACATGGAAAAGATAAAATGTAAAAACAACCACAAAAAGAAGACAACTCTTCTGAGATGAAGGAAACTTTTGTCATGGATAGCTGCCCCATTTTCTACTCCCCATTTGTATTTAAGACAAGATGAAGAAAGAACAAGTATCAGGGAGAAAGTAAACTTCACACTGGGAAAGAAAAGCTGTCTAAAATTCTCAGTGAACATAAAGCCTATGTTTCAATGGCCCGATACTGATCACAAGGCCATCCTGAAGTTGAAGGGATGCCAGAAAATATGGTAGTTTTTATTCAAAATGGACCCACTTACTTCCAAAAGAAAATTAGCATTCTATTAGGAAAGAAAAGAAGAAAATAGATATTTAGTAAGTAACTAACAATGATTAAGAGAGACAGAAAACAAGACAGTATTTTCATCAAACTGTCATAGGAAGTCAAAAAAATAACAGAATTAATAAAGAAGCATATGCAAATGCAAAGAGGACCGAACTGAAATAAATTAATAGCCAGAAGCTAGCAATGTCTAACAGATAAAAGAGCAGTTAAAATATCAAGACCTTACATGATTTAAATAATTAATAATGTTTTAAAAGTTATAAATGCAGTCTATGAAGAATAAATCTAAAAATGTTTTTAAAATTTTTTAACATGTCAGGCCAGAAACAAAAGTCTCAAAAAATTGTTTTTAAAAATATATCAACTACAAATCGATATCTGACCACAACACAATACAACATACATTTAAAAGAAGGTTAACTTGCAATTCATTGGAGAAAGGATAGTTTTTCAACAAATGGTGTTGGAACAATTATGTTTCTATACAAAAAAAATTTAGACATCGATCTTAAAACTTACATAAAAATTAACTCAAAGTGGATCATAGACCAAAATGTTACATATGAAACTATACAATAGTAAGAAAGAAACACAAAAGACAACCTATGTAACCTTGGATTTGATGGCAAGTTTTCAGATTACAACAAAAACATGATCAAAATGTGCTTTTGATCATGCTTCTGCTGTAATCTAAAAACTGGTGATAAATTGAACTTTATTAAATAAAGGACTACAAAGGACACTTAAGAGAGTGAACAGACAAGCCCCAGACTAGGAGAAAACATTTGCAAAACACATTTCTGATAAAGAACAAGTATCTAAAATATGTGAAGAACTCTGAAAACTCAACAATAAGAAAACGAACAATTCAATTAAAAAATATGCAGATCTAAAGAGACTCTTAACCAAAAAAATAATGATTGATAGATTAGCTAGGTAGGTGGGTAGATTAGATAGACAGATAACAGTTAGATACATGGCAAACAAGCATATGTAAAGACGCTCAATTTCATCTGACATCGGGAAAATGCAAATTTGAATAATTTGATGCTACCACATACTGTAAGAGTAGTTAAAAAAATTGCAGAGCAACAAGAACTCTCACTGATTGCTGGTAGGAATGCAAAATGGCACATCCATTCATTTTGAAAGACAATTTGGCAGTGTATTACAAAGTGAAGTGTATAGTCTTACCATACAATAAAATACCAATTTTATTATTAAATGATCAAAAGCAAGTGTCCATACAAAAGCATGTACGTGAATTTATAGCACCTTATTTTTTTTTTTTTAACTTTTATTTTAGGTTTACTGGTAAATGTGAAGATTTGTTATATAGGTAAATATGTGTCATGGGGTTTTGTTGTACGTGTTATTTCATTACCCAGGTATTAAGACCTGTACCCAAGAGCTATCTTTTCTGCTCCTCCTCCTCCAGACTCAAGCAGATCCCAGGGCCTATTATTTCATTCTTTGTGTTCACAAGTCCTTATCATTTAGCTCCCACTTACAAGTAAGAACATGCAGTATTTCGTTTTCTGTTCCTGCATTAGTTTGCTAAGGATTATAGCCTCCAGCTCCACCTATGTTCTGGCAAAAGACATGTCATTCTTTTTTATGGCTGCATTGTATCACATTTTCTTTATCCAATCTGTCATTGATGAGCATTTAGGTTGATTCCATATCTTTATTATCAACAGTGGTACAGTGAACATTTGCATGCATGTGTCTTTACGGTAGAATAATTTCTGTTCCTCTAGAGATACAACCAGTAATGGGATTGCTGGACCAAATGGTAGTTCTACTTTCAGCTCTTTGAAGAATCGCCATACTGCTTTCCACAATGGTTGAACTTAATTTACATTCCCATCAACAATGTGTAAGTGTTTCCTTTTCTCCACAACCTCGCCAGTGTCTGTCATTTTTTGACTTTTTAATAATAGCCATTTGGACTGGTGTGAGATGGTAACTCACTGTGGTTCTGACCTGAATTTTCTAATGGTCAGTGATACTGAACTTTTCTTTTACATGTTTGTTGACCACATATATGTCCTCTTGTGAGATGTGTCTGTTCATGTCCTTTGGCCACTTTTTAAATGGGGTTGTTTTTCTCTTGTAAATTTAAGTTCCTTATAGATACTGGATATCAAACCTTCATCAGATGCATAGTTTACAAATCATTTTCTCCCATTCTGTAGGTTGTCTATTTACTCTGTTGATAGTTTCTTTTGCTGATAACACCTTAATGTATAACTACCAAAAACTAGAAACAACAAAGATGTCCTTCAATAAGTCATTGGATAGACAAACTGTGGCATATCCAGACACACAAAAGCAACACACTTTATTATAAGAAAAAAAAAAAAAAAGAGTCTATGCAACCATAGCATGTTGTCCATGAAGTGATTCAACAATAATAAAGCAGGTGACTGTTGTCTCAGAGACATTTAAAGGCAAGATATAGAAAGAACTTCCATAGTGCTGAGTTTCAATGAAGTCATTTTCATGATAACATCCCAAACAGAAATTGATTTTTTTTCCCACTGCTTGAATGACAATCCCCCCTGTCCTACCAGCATACAGGGAAAGAGCTGCTGTTAGTCACTGCCATAGAGTGAGAACTCATGAAGAAATGAAGGGTTCCTATAAGAGAAACAAGGCAGCAGCAATAAACAAACAGCTGTCACCAGAGCTAAGAAAGAAAAGCAAAGTCTTCAATGATTGTGTTCCCATCAAAAGTACAGGAAAAGAATAAATTTCATTCCCAGCAAGACTTAAGGGAAAAATGGGCAACTCAGCACAGACCAGACACAGGATAAAACCAGCACAGGACACAAAGGGGCAAATTAGCATAGCCCCTGAATAATACCTTGGAAACATCCTTTGAAATACTTTTCTCAGTGGTGGGTTGCATGCATTCTAGAGCATGATAGAGAACAGTATTTTAAAGGATGTTTCTTTTAAACATGCATTGAAAAGAAATGGGAAGAGAAATGCAAGAATTTCCTGCAAAGTTCAGTATTAAGAGCACGGGCTACCTAGGGTTAATCCTCCCTCTATCACTTACTTACTGTGGGACTTTGGGCAAAGCATGTAATGTTTCTTATTATATTTTCCCCATCTGTGAAAAATGAATAATAACAGTTTTGACTTCATAGATTTTCTGTTAGCATCAAATTTATTAAACATGCAAGAGCATTTAAGACAGTGCTTGGAACACACCAAGCACATAAATATTAATAATTACTATTATCCTATTTACATTGAGACTCTGAGCATATTATTTAAATTTAGTTTTATCTAGGTACACATACTATATTAGTTCAGTAATGCAAAATATAATTTATAAATAAATATACTGGGATACATTCTAAGGTGCAGCAGGTAGGACAGAAGTATCTGAAAATTTATGTCCTACCCACTGTAATTTTCATAGTCTGTTACTTCTAAAATGAATTACATGTGTAAATTGTGAATCGTTTATGTACTGTGTGTGGACTTGGTAAATTTTAACCACTTCCCAGCTGACTTTGTGAAATTTTACTTTTAAATCTCCTTCAGGAAAAGAGACAGATTTTCCTTATGGAAAGATTCTAAACAATATGATTATACTACCCCTACTCCTCGGAGATTAAGTTTAATCTGGTCCTATCATCACCACCATCACCACTTCGAGTGTGGACTGGACTTAGTGAGCTGCTTCCAAAGAACAGAGTATAGACATGGAAAAATAGGAACTTTACATCAGACAAACCCAGCAAACCAAGTGATCAAGGTCAACATCACCAGTGACAATTATGTTGATATCATGTATTCATGACATAATGTAGGGTGAGGACACTTCACCTCTGTGGAATTCAGAATTCATTCCCAAATATCATAACTCTAGCCTAATATTTGAGAAACATCAGAGAAACCCAAATTGAAGAATATTCTTCAAAATACCTGACCGATACTCCCCAAAACTATCAAGATAATGGAAATCAAGGAAAGTCTAAAAAACTACCCAGACCAAAGAAGACTAAAGAGACGCAATAATTAAATGTAGTGTGGTACCCTGGATTGAATCCTGGAACAGCAAAATGAATATTAACAGAAAATTAGTGAAATAAGAATAGAGTTTAGTTAACATAGAATCCAGAGTTCAGTAAATAACGATGTACGAAAATTATCTCTCAGTTTCAACAAAGTTATAATAGCTATGTAAGATGTTAACTTTAGGGGAAGCTGAAACTTTCTTCTATATGTTAATTTTGGTTTTTTTTTTTTTTTTTTTTTTTTGCACATCTGGAATTATTCCCAAATATGAAAGTTCATTTAAAAAATAAGGACAATCCAAGATGGCCAAATAGGAATAGCTTTGGAGTGCAGTTCCCAGTGAGAATGCAGAGGGTGAGTGACCACCACATTTCCAAATGAGTTTTTACTCCCCACAGACCAGGAGATTCCTGGGCGAAGAGCACCACGAGTCTCCATCATGGCTGTTTCCACTGGCACAGCAGGTCTCCACACAAAAGCTGACACAAATCTGAGCAGCCATTTCAACTGGCACCTGGAACACCTGGGAGACAGAGTCACCCATTCAACTGAACAAAGGGGAGCTGAAACAGGGAGCCATGTGATCCGGCTCGGCAGGTCCCACCCCGACAAAGATGAGCAATCTGAAACGCTCTGGATTGAGAGTTTCACAGCAAGCACAGCTGGACCTGGGATGGTCCAGCTCTGTGGGGTGAAGGGTGTCCGCCATCACCGAGGCAGTCCACCACTACCGAGGCAATTCAACATTAATGAGGCAGTCCGCCATTACTGAGGCAGACTGCCATTACCAAGGCAGTTCTAACTATACCACTGTAAACAAAACCACAAGGAAGTTCACATAACAGCTGGACAGAGTCCACAGCAGCTCAGCAATGCCTCTGCTGGCAGACTGTGACTAGGCTACCTCCTCGCTGGGCAGGACATCTCTGAAAAAAGGCAGTAGCACATCAGGAACTTATAAAGCCCCACCTTCCCAGGACAGAGCACCTGGGGAAAAAAGGCGGTTATGAGTTCCATTGCAGCAGACTTAAACGTACCTGCCAAGCGGCTCTGAATGGAAAAATGGAGCTCACAGCTCAGCCCTTGAGCTCCTATAAGGGACAGACTATCTCCTCAAGCAGCTCCCTGACTCCTGTATATCCAAAGAGACACCTCATAAAGGAGAACTCAGGCTGATATCTGGTGGGTTCTTCAGCTGCCACAGGTGATCCCCAGCCAAGCAGGGTCCGGAGTGGACCTCCAGCAGTCCTACAGCAGAGGGGACTGAGTGTTAGAAGGAAAATTAAAAAACAGAAAGAAATAACTTCATCAACATAATCCACTACATAAACAGAACCAAAACAAAAACCACATGATTATCTCAATAGATGCAGAGAAGGCAAAATTCAACAGCCCTTTATGCTAAAAACTCTCAATAAACTAGGTATTGACAAAACATATCTCAAAATAATAAAAGCTATTTACAACAAACCCACAGCCAATATCATATTGAATGGGCAAAAACTGGAAGCATTCCCTTTGAAACTGGCACTAGACAAGGATGCCCTCTCTCACCACTCTTATTCAATATAGTACTAGAAGTTCTAGCCAGAGCAATCAGGCAAGAAAAAGAAATAAAGAGTATTCAGATAGGAAAGGAGGAAGCCAAATTGTCTCTATTTGCAGATGACATGATTGTGTATTTAAAAGATCCCATGGTCTCAGCCCAAGATCTCTTGAAACTGATAAGCAACTTCAGCAAAGTCTCAGGATACAAAATCAATGTGCAAATATCACAAGCATTCATATACACCAGTAACAGATAAACAGAGAGCCAAATCAAGAATGAACTGCCATTCACAATTGTTACAAAGAGAATAAAATACCTAGGAGTGCAACTAACAAAGGATGTAAAGGACCTCTTCAAGGAGAACTAAAAACCACTGCTCAAGGAAATAAAAAGAGGACACAAACAGATGGAAAAACATTCCATGCTCATGGTTGGGAAGAATCAATATCGTGAAAATGGTCATACTGCCCAAAGTAATTTATAGATTCAATGCTATCCCCATCAAGCTACCTATGACCCTCTTCACAGAACTGGAAAAAACCACCTTAAACTTCATATGGAACCAAAAGAGAGTCCCCATAGCCAAGTCAATTCTAAGCAAAAAGAAAAAAGCTGGAGGCATTACACTACCGGACTTCAAACTGTACTACAAGGCTACAGTAATCAAAACAGCATGGTACTGGTACCAAAACAGAGATATAGACCAATGGAACAGAACAGAGGCCTCGGAGGCAACACCACACATCTACAATCATCTCATCTTTGACAAACCTGACAAAAACAAGCAATGGGGAAAGGATTCCTTGTTTAATAAATGGTGTTGGGGAAACTCACTAGCCATGTACAGAAAGCAGAAACTGGACCCCTTCCTGACACCTTACACTGAAATTAACTCCAGATGGATTAAAGACTTAAACATAAGACCTAACACCATAAACACCCTAGAAGAAAACCTAGGCAAAACCATTCAGGACATAGACATAGGCAAGGACATCGTGACTGAAACACCAAAAGCATTGACAACAAAAGCCAAAATATACAAATGGGATCTAATTAAACTCCAGTGCTTCTGTACAGCAAAAGAAACAATCATGAGAGTGAACCAGCAACTAACAGAATAGGAAAAAGTTATTGCAATCTACCCATCTTACAAAGGGCTAATTTCCAGAATCTGCAAAGAACTAAAACAGATTTACAAGTAAAAAACAAACCCATTCACAAGTGGGCAAAGGATATGAACAGACACTTTTCAGAGGAAGACATATGAGGCCCACAAACATGAAAAAATGCTCACAATCACTGGTTATTAAGAGAAATGAAAATCAAAACCACATTGAAATACCATTTTATGCCAGTTAGAATGGTGATCATTAAAAAATCTGGAGACAACAGATGCTGGAGAGGATGTGGAGAAATAGAACACTTTTACACTGTTGGTGGGAGTGTAAATTAGTTCAACCACTGTGTAAGACAATGTAGTGGTTCCTTAGGGAACTAAAAATAGAAATTTCATTTGATCCAGCAATCCCATTACTGTGTATATATCCAAAGGGTTATAGATCTTTCTATTATAAGACGCATGCACATATATGTTTGTTTTGGCACTGTTTACAACAGCAAAGACCTGGAACCAACCCAAATGCCCATTGATGATAGACTGGACAAGGAAAATGTGGCACATATACACCATGGAATACTATGCAGCCATAAAAAATGATGAGTTTGTGTCCTTTGTAGAGACATGGATCAATCTGGAAACCATCATTCTCAGCAAACTGACACAGCAACAGAAAAATCAAACACTGCTTGTTCTCACTCATAGGTAGATGTTGAGCAATGAGAACACATGGACACAGGCAGAGGAGAATCACACTAGGGTCTGTTGCTGGGGACTAGGCGAAGGACTAGGGGGGTAGGGAGTTGGGGAGGGATAACATGGGGAGAAATGCCAGATACAGGTGACGGGGATGGAGGCAGCCACATTGCCAAGTATGCACCTGTGCAACAATCCTGCACGTTCTGCAAATGTACCACAGAACCTAAAGTACAATAAAATATATATTAAAAAAATTAAAAAAATGACTTAAAATATGATTTTTTAAAGCTCTCTAGGTCTGGACAACATTGCATTGTACAGATCAGGTTTTGACTGTATGCCATCAGGATTAAACTATTAAACATCCTGTGTCTAAATTGGGCAAAACTGTATTATTAACATTAAGGTGGTTTATTTGTCCTTGAATTCACTTCAGGTATGTTTACACACTAGTTTAAAATTAAAAAAAAAAATCTTTAGTGTTAAATCTAATTAGCCAATCGTGTTTAAAGAAATCATCTGGGGCTTTTGGTGATAAATAACTATTTTAATTGATCTTGCAGTTTGCTTTAGCATTATATTATTATTTTCCACACTCTTTATGCTTCTTTGATTTTACTGTAAAATTGTGTCTGAATTCTAAGGTATGCATTAGTAGGATGATGAGCCATTTCTAGATAAATGAAAAAGTCATCTCTGTACAGCAGTGCCAACTTTCAGTCAAAATAGCAGAGTCCCAACAGTCATGGAAAGTTTTTACAACATTAGAATTGCTCCTTGAATATTATCTATTAATAGTTATATTTAAAGACCTTGTATACTGTGATAACTGATACTCTTTAAGAAAAAGTGTGACGTTTTAACTAGAAAAATGTGAAATGTTAGAAGGAAAATAAATACTTCAGTGTGATTCAATCTATCTGCCTAGATTTAAGAGAACCACATCCTACCAAAAAGTAATAATAATTTTCCCCTTTACATTTCCCCGTTTCTTCTATGACTCTCCTAATGAATTGTATTTCACTGTGGCTTTAGAGTTGTGTTCTCCTTTATGGGCTGGCAAGTATATGCAGGGCATAAAAACTAGATTACAACTCCAATGAACCCTTTATACAGTCAACTTGGCTGAAATCATTTAGAGTAGGACAGAGGAACCTGAAGCCTCAGTTGATTTATTGAAAGTTCTGAGACACTCTACTCCGTTTTTCAGAGCCCAGCTTTGCATTCAATGTCTGTTCTCATCCTACAACACTGTAGTGAGTTCAGGGGGTATGAATTCTATTCTAGTATACTTGCTATAAAAAAAGGACCTATTTTTATTTTTCTAAAAGGAATTTAGTCTAAATCCAAGTATCTCCTGGTTGGGCTGGTACATATTTAAGTGTCAGAGTTACTGAGGCTCCACCATCCTTCTCAGTTGATACTGGGGCTCTTTCATCAACAAAGAGTTTTGAGATTATTCAGGGTGTGAGATGATGAGCTATAAATGATCCAAATTCATGCCTAGGGAAAGATCCTTGTTTTTCATCAACCCTGGTTTCTGTGGTCTAACAGGCAGCTCTGCCACATTAGAGCTAAGCACTAGAAAAGGGCACTTCACCTAAATGTGAAGGTGCCACCCAGACATTTCCCATGGAGGTCCTTAGAAGTCCATAGGACAGGCGTTAGCCTGAAGCTGGTTTGCTCAAATTTGCAAGAGCTGACTGTTAAGTTTTCTGGTATTGTGCAAGTTGGTTGTTAAAAACATCTATTATTCAAAATTTAAAAATGTAAACTTAAGTAACATTCAAAAAATATAATAAATATGCAACATTCACTAATTCCTAATTATTTTACTAGATTTTATGATTATTTGCGCTGTGTTTATTTGTGCTTATTTTATCTGCATGATGGAGATACCATATGACGGAGTTCACTTCACATTTCTTCTTAATCCTACACTTAGTGCTGTCACGTTGGTGGCTTGAAGACAGTGATGGTGGGAGTATGTACACCATGGAAACTGGCAAATACTTCAAATCGGGTCTTGATTTACTGTCTCGTGGATTTCGAGACTTAATAAAGAATGAGTTGTTAAACATTTACTGGCACAATTTTGGACGTAAGACCTGTAACACAGAACACAGCTGACTTCCTCCTGCCTTTCTTTGTCCTCAGTCACATAAAATTCTCAAGACACCTAGATTTTTTTTTTTTTTTTTTTTGGAGACAGACTGTCACTCAATCACCGAGGCTTGAGTTCAGTAGTGTGATCTCAGCTCATTGCAACCTCCCCCAATCCCAGTTTCAAGCAATTCTCCTGCCTCAGCCTCCCAAATAGCTAGGACTACAGGTATGTGCCACCATTTTTTTTTTTATTTTTTATTTTTAGTAGAGACAGGATATCACCATATTGGTCAGGCTGGTAACGAACTCCTGGGCTCAAATAATCCGCCCACCTCGGCCTCCCAAAGTGCTGGGATTACAGGCGTGAGCCACCGTGCCCAGCTTCAAGACACCTTGACTTCAATGTTCTTCTACCCACATTTTCTCCCAAAATTTCTCTGTCCCAAACCCTCCTGAAGGGCCATTCTGCATCTTTTCCTTAAAGAGGAACTTTAGATACAAAACCCTGGTATTTCTTCAAGGTAGAGATGAGTAAACAGATGTTCAAATCTGTCAGATTGCTTTGATTTTTCTTTGTATTTTTGTTTTTGGTTTTGGTTTTAATTTACCCATCCTAACTAACTCTGTTTCAGGATATTAAAGACTTTTCTAATCTTAGAATTCCAACCTTCTGTCATAGTTCTCTTCTGCAAAATATTTTGGAGGGCATGGTTAATTTATCTCTCCCACTCAATCCACTTCCTCTCCTTTTCCTAGTTATCTATTAGTGTATTAGTACAGTAATTACATGGTTCAAAATTTCATGTATGGTCCGTAGATGTCTGAATAGATTGAACTGAGAAAACAGAGACCTGATCACTAAATACCACATCCATTTAATATGGAAGGAAGAGATGTATGCTAAATTTTTATGCATTGCTTCTGGGTCCATCTTTATGATTACACTTACTGACTACAGAGTGCAATTGTTCTCAACGAGAGTGGTGGGAGGATTTTCCTTTGTAGAGAACATGTGAAAAGGTAGAGACATTTTTAGTTGTCACAATCTGTGGGGAGGAGCCTGCTACCAGCAGCTAATAGACAGAGGCCTGAGATGTTGCTGTGGAACATTCTACAATGCAAAGGACTGCCCCACAACCAAGGATGATCTGGCCCAAAATGTCAACAGTGATGTGAGGCTTTAATCCTGAAACAGAAGACTAAACAGGGCTGAGTGCTGTGGCTCACACCTGTAATCCCAGCACTTTGGGAGGCCAAGGCAGGTGGATCACCCGAGATCATGAGTTCGAGACCAGCCTGACTGACCTGGAGAGACCCTGTCTCTACTACAAATATCAGATTAGCCAGGTGTGGTGGCACATGTCTGTAATCCCAGTCACTCACTCGGGAGGCTGAGCCAGGAGAATCGCTTGAACCCAGGAGGCAAAAGTTGCAGTGAGCCGAGATCGCACCATTGCACTCCAGCCTGGGCTACAAGAGCAAAACTCCATCTCAAAAAAAAAAAAAAAAAAAAAAAAAAAAGACTAAATATGTGCTCTCACATAAAATATATTGTCTATTTATGATGCTTTTCCATTCATTGTTCCATTGTTGCCTTCCACTCTCCACGTCTCTGGTCTGTGCAGAATCATACAAAGTTCCAGCCTCCTGAAAAACCCTTTTGGGCAAATGATCCTCTAGAATTACTTTAGCAACAGAACCCATGCTTCCTAGAGATCACCCACCTAATTCTGAAACTATTCATAGGCGCCTAATGTCATCTGCTAAAAATTTTAAATCTGTGCTTTTGAAAAACATTATCAGATATGGCTTAAATGATGGTATCTCATCTAAAATTTATGTTGAAACAATCCCCAATGCAACAGTCCAACAAGGTGTGGCCTTTGGAAGGTCATTAAGTCATGAGGCTCTACCCTCATGAATGGGATTAACATCCTTATAGAAAGGGACCCGGGATTAAAGGGGATACTCTCTTAGTTTTTCACCTTCAGCCATTTAAAGGCACAATAACAGCACCATCTTGGAAGCAAAACTAATGTTTGTGCCTTTGTTTTGGACTCACCAGCCTCTAGAACAGTAAGAAATAAATTTCTCTTCTTTGTAAATCACACAGTTTAAGTAAGGCATTTTGTGATAGTGCAAGTGGACTAAGACAATACCCGCTTTCAAAATAACAGAATTGACCATCCATAAAAGTTGGCATTGAAGTCATTCCTTTTATAGGTATGTTGTAGATGTAATCAAAGCAATCAACCTTTTATAGATGCTGGTAAAACACCTGAACAATTACAACAATTGTAATGTAACAACTGAGGAGACCTCCAAAGGTGTTGAAATACCACAGAATATGTATGTAGCAGAATAGATCCAGATGTTTTCTGGAATACAGTTCTTAGCATGTACCAGCACTGAAATTGTACATGATATCAACAAGTCAATTTACTGAAATTTTAAATCAAACTAATGTTTTGGTAGTGCTACATGCAAAGTGAACAAAATTGATGAGTTTTTGGTTTTTTTTTTTTTCCCATAGTTCAACTTTTTACCCTGTTTTAGAATTCCAATTTGTAAAAGGATGTAGACATTTATATGGATATTTCTAAAGGGCACTTCTCTGATGCTGGATACTTTATGATAATGTCAAAACTGTGTCCTTAAACTATGTGAGCATTGTCAACCAATTGCATAATGTTTTTAAAAAAACTGATATTGTTAGCAACGTAACTATAATATTAGCCTCTCCATTACTTAGATTTGAATAAAACTTGAAACATCAGGACCATGTGAACTGAATATTACCGAGTATACAGTGTCATTTTATCTTCTGATAGCGAATCAGAAAGGAAAGTTCGGCCAGGCTGTAAGAGTTTGTCTGTATGTGTGTTTCCTACCACACAAGTGATTGCATTTTCTTCACATGATTTCAAGCCTCATTAAATCTGATTTTCTCATTCATCTCAAACTGCTATATTTATGGCTTAATCCAGCTGAGGTATTCTCCTTATGGAAAAAATCATCCCTGATCTTTGTCACTGCCACGTGGCAAAGTACAAGATGCAGGCTGTAAATTCAATTTCTGAAACAGTGCATATTAGAAGTTGGCTTGGCTGCATAAACAAAGCTGATTGGGACAACATCAGTCATGCACCCAGTGTTTATTTAGACAGGATCGAATCAGATGCATTGTGTATTAAGAATGGTTAAACAAGTATTGCTTCTCCAAAGTCTCTATTTATCAACAAAAGAATTACCCAGTCAGGATAGAGAATATTTTTCATCACCAATCTTACCGCTATGCATTAGCAGTACACCACAGCTGAGTAGTAGCAAGTCTTGTTTTTTGCCACAGCTGAATTAATTTTCTTAATACTCAAATTTGATTTTTCATTACATAGAGTCAGGCTGCACAACGAAGACCTTGTGCTCCCTAATACACTCATATCAATTCCTTTCAAATAGCTCAGATACCTGTAACTTGAGAGAGACTGTTTGAAGTTTAATATCCTTGAAAAATTACCTGAATGAACAAGACAAGACGTTAATTTCTCCCTAACAGTGTTAGGAACCAACCTTGAAATTTTGGAACCAACCTTTAGTCTGTAGATATTTACACTTCATTTTCTAAAACAGATAACAAATACAAGGTTAAAACAATAATCTAACTGCTTTCCTTTGATTTTTATTATGTATCCTGAATGTAGATGTCTGAACAGATAATAGGTTTGCCACGAAGGTTCTGAAAGGCAAGGTGGAAAAAGCCCTGTCTATGGTACAGGAATTGCTTTGGAAGGGACAGTAATTGCATTACATTAGCATATGCTGTTTCTGGATCTGGAAGCAGGTATGTGATCAGCTGTCAGTCAATAGGTATTTACTGAATCCTTTATATGTGCTTCAAAATCTGCTAGGTTCTGTGGGAAATTCAGGAGCAATAAGAAACACATGGCATCTACTCACAAAGAGTTGATACATTGAATGGGGGAAATATAACACAGAAAACAATCAATAAATAAAGCTGCATCTTATCAGGCAATCAGCACCAGAGCTTATTATCCTGTTTGCGATATCTCAAGAGGGTTTTGAAATAACACAAATTACATGGAGGCAGCAAGAAGACAGGGAGATTATAGCAATCATTTGGCATTAAGCAAGTTATGGGATTAGGCAACATCTGGAATCTGATTGAAACCTGACTTGACAGAGCACTTCCCAGGGATTATCTAAGCCTAGTTATTTCAATAGCTTATCCTAGCTCCTCCCTATGAGAACAGAAAGGGGCACTGTGACCTTACTCGAGGGCCTCATCTCTTTCTCATTTTATTAATAATTTCAGAGGGTGCCTTAAGATCCCAGATTTCTAAACTTTACATAGAATTAGGACTGAACTATTATAAGAGAAAGTGGAGGACATCGGGGAGATCAAAATCAATTAGTTGGAGTAACAGAAATAAACAAAATATAAAACGGGGAAGTCATTTCCAAACATAGGGCCAACTGAAGCTATGGAGCGGAGACTGTTAGATAAGGAAGGAGGCAGATTCCAAAGCTGTCTGCCCTTTAGCCCAAATCTCTTTGAAAATAAGATGCTTCTAAGATTAATACTGAGATTTTAGAACATTAGCCCCCTGTGATTTAAAATCATTAAGATTCTACAACTGTGCTAATTATTACAGCACATTTGCATGAGAGAGAAGCCTATGTAGAAGGAGGAGATGGTGGAGAGATAGGCAAGTTGGAGGAAGAAATCAACATTCATTGAGTAGTAACTGTTCTGTGTCTAAAGCCATGAGCTAGGCACACTCACTGCCTAACTGACTTCTGTCATACACAGTGTGGGATGCCAATGTCACTAATCTTTCAAATGACAGAGGTGACACTCAGGTTGAAGTCACATGCCAAGCCTCAATCAGCTAAGATTTCAGTTGAGCCACCAGAAGATAAATGTAAGATGAGGGACTTCGGATCAGCCTTCCAAACTAAAGAGATAACAAGAGAGGGGTTGGGGAGGGTGCTCTCAAGGTGTGGGAACTGCCAGCTGACAAAGCAACAGCAGTTCCCTCTTCACTCTCGCTAATGCCTGTCCCTAAAATCCATGCACACTGGGTGTGTGTCAACATTTATAACGCTCAGAGACAGTCAGAGGAATAGAGGTTTTTGCCTTGTTTTGTTTTGCTTTTGATTTTTAATGAACAGCTGGGTTTATTTTCTTCAGAAGGGATTATCAAAGCCTTTCTCGAGGCCTGAGCTGCCTCACAAAAGCTCCCACTTTTCCCTTTGTGTCTGTGGGTTTCTCTCTGTATCCTCTCTTAGTATGTGCTCTTCCTCGTCTTTCTCTTCCTGGTTGGCTCGTCTCATCTCACTCCCTTTCCCACGTTCTCCCTCTCTGTTGCTCTTCACCTCTCACACCTTTGTTTCTGTCTCTCTCTCTCCTTCCTTCACCCTCACCTTCTCCTTTCCTCTTCTCTCTGCTATTTGTTTCTGTTTTTCTTCTACCTAACTTGTGTGTGTGTGTGTGTGTGTGTGTGTGTGTGTGTGTGCACACGCCTGCCTTCCTTCTTTTCTGTCTCTCTTCTAAGCAAGCCAAAATCATCTCCCTTCTGGCATTGTTAAACATGGAAAAGAACAAGAGAAACACGATCAGGGCACTGGAAGCGAGTTTACCATCTTCCTATCATCAATGCTATGTCCCTGTTGCAGCCAACATCTCAGAGCAGTCCTGAGTCCCATCTTTTCATCTGCAGTATCACAGAGGGGAATAAAGAACCATTTAAACAACACACACACACAAAAAAAAACACTTGCATCTCTATCAATCACTTAGAAAATACATGAGGGTCCAAATGTCTGCTACTTTCTACATAAAAGGAATAATTAATTAAAACAAAACGCAGATCACAACCAAACTTCCACAAATTCTTGCATGCATGCCATGAGAATCTTCGCTTGAACATTAAAGAAGGAGGAAAAACAATGTACCACTTCTATTTAAAACTTTTCAGGCAAAATATCATCAGCAAAAACACGTTTGTAATTCATTAAGAGCAAACAATCTAGTTTTAAATAATGCGTTTAATAACTTACGCAAGTTTTGTTTGCACCATGATAAAAATCTTTTTCTCAAAGGCACAAATTAAAAATAAGCCATCATTTGCATTATATCTACTTTCTGATTTTAAATCCATTGTTATCTAAGAGCTGATATTTCCATTCCTATTTAATTCAAACTGATAGGCGAGTCCCTGTTATAAAACATCCCCAAAGATTAAAAAAAAAAAAAAAAAGGGTCCTGCAAATATCAGATCAATTATGAAGACGATGTTCTGATTAGATGTCATTTGAATTGCGCTATTATTCACCAAAGGATATTGTAAGCAAGTATTTGTAATAGGGTAGGAAATGATTTGGAATTCATTGCTAAAGATTAGGAGGGCTTGAAACAAGCCTTTATTGGCCTCTGAAACTTTGGGAAGAACATTTGCTATTGGTGTGCCTGTGCAGCTCTGCTCTGGAGATCTTCTCAGATGCTGTCCTACTGTACTGCCCAAACTAAACAGAGAAGCCACCATCCTTTCCCTGGGGTTGTCCTACCGTCCAGTGAGCGCGCAGTAAGAGCAGTCCTGCCCACCCTACCCAACACCCTTCCCTCAACTAGAGCTTCGCTTCACCTCGGTGTAATTTTTGGAGAAAAAGAAAAACCTCTTTTTGATGAAATAAAATTAAGTAAAATAATTAAAAAATAATAAACAGATCAGAACTTCCCACTAGAGCCATTAGATTCAAAGCTAATCCTAGAATCTCAGCATGACAACCCATCAAGCAAAGGATCCACACTTTGAGACCACATTTATAATTTCTCACCAAGGCACCAATGAAGAAGTCCTTAATGAAAAGTTCTAGCCATAGGTACAAGTCTCTACAAAATAAAAATAATTTTTAAAAGGTCACCTTGGCACCCACTTGCAACCTGAATTTTGGAGCTGATTTCCATAAATGTACATACCCTGTGTATGATGCATCTATTAGAAAATTTAATGTATTTTTTTTTCTTCCCACCCGGCCTCCTTCCATCTCATTTTCCCTGTCTTTCTTTCTTATTACTTATGTTCTTCCTTCCACAAAAATGTATGGAGTCCCAAGTAGAATAACAGTAGCGGTTAAGAGAAAAGTTTTGGAGACAAGGCAAGCATCTTGCAGCCACAAGCTAGATAATACGTGATAATAAAATTACCCTAGAGTGAACAAGAGTGATGAGATGTAGAAAAAAAAATTGTGAAGAGAGGGGAGAGAAAGTCAAGCTTGATGAAATGATGCAAACCCTCAAACAGAATTGAGCCTGGAGTTTTTTTTAAATTCTGTGTGCCCACAAGTTACCCTCTTAATTCATTTTAAGTTGTGTTAGTATCACTGGCAATTGAGTCCAAATTAGTAAAGCATTTTTCTTCTACCAGAGAACTTAATATATGTATTTCCTTCATTTACTCAATAAATATATTCTGTGCCCCTAACACATTTTAGGCCTTTCGTGACCAGGAATAACAAGATTAATAAGATATAGCCATTGCTGGGGACATAGAGACACACTTGCTTTCAACATGTAAAGTGCTGCTAATGTTATAGGTTCATCCTGGGAAGAATTATACTATGAATAATAAATATTTTTCCTTCTATTCAATGACTTAGTACTCTGAAGTGAAGAGACTGAATATACAAGTGAATACTGGCCAGACTATCTATAAAAATGCAACTCTGACTCCCAACCAGCAACAATCAGCCCAGGAAACCAACCTGTTATCTATCCTAACGAGTCCGGGAAGTCAGACTGTATGTACTGAACAGCTCAAGAAGCCAAACAATAACTCTTGCAGTCATCAATCCAAAATGGCCAGGACTTGATAAATAACCAAAAAAATGTTACATTTGAGGCGAGATGAAGGGACCAGCACCAAGACAAAAGTATGCCAAATAGCAGGGTTTATTAAGCCGGTGACCATGGAGGACTCGCCTCTCTCCAACCCGTGGCCCCGAATGGAGGGTGTTAAGACCTTTTATACCCTTAGAAATCACTTTGGGAGTCAGGGTGAGAGGCGGGAGTGGGGGTGAAGGGACACAGACATTTAGGGGTTTTCGTAAATCATCTCCCGGACAGAGAGGAGGGAGCGGGGCTCCGGACATTCCAAGGGCTTGAGGACATCTTGCCACTTTGATTGTTACCTAAGTGGCTTACAGAAGTTAAGATAAGCGTTAGTTTGCACATCTTCTGGGCAATATTGTAAATAACAGATCTTAGTTATTTATTACCGGGCACAGGGGCCAGGATGCAATTAGCTTGGGCTGCTATTCTAGTCACAAAGGCTGACAATTCTGGCTGTTACCGATAAGAAAGGTAGATAGTTTGCAGAGCAAACTAGCAGTTTTATGTACAGAAGCCAAAGGCCAGCAGTTATTGTGAGGAGAGTGGGGCAGCCGTTGCAACTTATTTTAAAACATAGCTTTGTCTTTTATAAAATGGCGTTGTTCAGGTTCTAACTTTAGGCCAGCTATAGCACAAAAATTCCCAATATTCAGCCCTGCTATCAACTTAGGATCAACCAGAAAAAGCCAAACATGCACCACTAACCAGTCACATAAGCTACTAATTAGGCTGCCTACAAATAGGTTCCTTTACAAACATGCTTGGATCAGGGTCTTCCCCTTACTCTGTTAGACACCTGACCCATTTCTCTGTCTGCCTTTGAGTCTCTGTCAAAACACAAGTCATGACAGCTGATTCCCTTGCTGTAAATGGCAAGCTCTGAATAATTGTTCTTATTTGAGGCTAGGGTCTTCATTTATTTTCATGAATTAATGAGGTAAGAAAGAAATCCCAATAACGTTAATCTACTCAATAACCTCCTTAGTGAAATACACCGTATTGACACCAGAGAAGAGCTTTTCCTTAACCTCCCATTTTATTTCCATTCATTTTAGAACTTAATCATGCAGAATCTATTACTGGAATTTCACTTTACATATCTAAGCATATCTACATCTCCATCAGGTCTTTTAAGTTCTTTTTCCTTATTCACGGTCCTTTGAATGGTATTCTGTACCGTTAAAAGTCTCAAAACCAGGTAAAATTATGAATCTCATACAGATATAATATTAACCCACAGTAAAGATTTTATCCAATATTCATTGATTAAATAAGGAAACCAGGCAAATGTTCTAACCCAGATCCATTGAGAAATCAAAAAACACACATATGTATGGAGTAAAATATTAAAATGAATATTCAAATGAGCAGCAAAACTAGCTTTTGTTGGTGAAAGAAGAGCAGGATTTATTTACATGTCTATAGACAAGAATTATTTTGCATTTCTAACAGCTATCCACAACTTACAGAATTGTGTAATAGCTCCCACAGAATCAAAATCAGATAACCCAAAAGGATGTACTCTAGGTAATGAATGAGTCTCACTGAAGCACACATTTTTCCTTTAGAACTTAGTGAATTGTTGTTTTGTATTGTTTTATATGATGGTTGGTCAGGTGCAGCCACAGGAGGGAAGACAGGAGAGGCTCAGGAAAACAAATTTCACTATATTCTCAGGTCCTAGAAATAGGAGTTATCGCACACCTTGACGAACCACATAGGAAAGACACTAGGGAAACAGAAGAGAGGAGCAAGCGAGGGGGAAGCCCACAGCCAGAGCCTTGATGGAGTTTTCTGTGGGAAAGGCAGGGCAGGGTAAGATAAAGCTTTGGATCAGCTTTAGTGGTTCCTAAGGTATAAGGGTCATCCCTAGTTGTTGGTACATGTCCCTGGCATGACTAAGGAGAAGAATGTTGCCTCCTAGGATGTACAAACCATCTGAATTGACAAATTCACCTATCAAAGATATGTTCCTGGCTGAGAATTGCTATCTCTAAGAATTGACCAGCCCCGGGCAGGCAGTCTCCCTAACCAGAAAGGTTTTCTAAGATGTCAAAAAATCATAATATATAGAAAATTTAAAAATATACATGTAATACAATAATCAATATGAACATTGATGAAAATAATAAAAGTTTACCATTTATGTCACTGACCAGGTCCTGTGCTAAGCATTTGGCAAACTCCATTTCATTAAATCTATACAACGACACTATGAGAAAGAAAGTATCATCTCTTCTTCACAGATGAAGAAACGAGGACTTAGGAAAGCTCAAGGTTCACATAGTTAATAAAGAATCAAAAGTGTGAGGAATCAAAGCCAGAAACTTAGGATCTGTAGCCCAAAATTAACAAGCAAGCTTTCATTGACAGGGGAAGAGGGCGCTGTGCTTAAGATGATGTGATTAAAAAATGATGGTATTGTGCTTTAAAGACAATGGATATATTTTAATACAGCTGACTTCTTCATTCACATATGTTAATCACAGGATCCCCTGAAAGGGTCTGAGTTTCTGATACTTCCCTGCACTACCATACAAATGTATAAACATCACATATTAGTCAAAAAAATTAATTAGAAAATGCCTCAAGTCTTGGGGGAGAAGAGTTTGTATGCTGGTTGAATAATGATTTCTGAAGACCAAAAACTCAAAGTATTCTTGTTTCTTCCTTTTCCCTCCAATCCATATCCAATGGGCGGTATAGCTCTACAATATAATATGAATGTAAAAACAATATGCACCAAATCTAACTCAAGGCAACCACCACTCCCATCGAGCCTTTGTCACACTGAATGCCAGCAGAAGCACAGAATTCATGCTCTTTCTGCAGGAGGTTGCAATGGCATCTGACTTCCATTTGGCTTTGCCTTCAGGAAAACCTTTGGGAGCAAACAGACGTAATTTCCCTAAGCAGACACGGAAAGGTAGCTTAGCAAACTAAAGACTTGACTTAATGGATTAAGCATCTGGCTTAAGGAGACTTAAATCTGACTTAATGATATTGCAAGTCCCTGGAGCCACTAGTTCAAATTCTGACTAAAGCTTTCATGGTTCATCAGAAAAAATGCCTGTAAATTTGCTTTATTCCATAGATTAAGGGTAAACCTCAGAAACTTATTTACATGCCCCTTATTTACAGGTTGAAGATGAATTTCTAATGACAAGCCACTATCCCTCAGGACAGCCAGATCCTAGCTGCAGGCCCCATCCTGTGCCTAAGGAACAATTTCAATAACATCAGAATAAGAGCTCTTCTTCCCCCACCTCACTCTCTCAGAGCCTACAATCTTTGCTCAAATGTCATCTTCGCAATGAAAGCTTTACTTAAAATCTTTTTTAAAAAAATTGCCACCACCTTCATTTCTCTACATTCTTTCTCTGGTTTGTCTTCACTGCTCTTACCACCACCCAATTTGCTACATACTTTATGTATTTAAGTATCTATTTCCCCATCAAGAACAAAAACTCAATAGGGTCAGGACTGTGTATGCTTAGCTCTCAGCTATGTGATCAAAGTTCAGTACTAGACCCATCATGTATTGAAGGTTCAATACACACATTTTTGAATTATTTTTTTTTGAGACAGAGTCTGGCTCTGTCACCCAGGCTGGAATGCAGTTGCAGAATCATGGCTAACTGCAGGGCTCAAGGGATGTTCCCACTACAGCCTCCTGAATATCTGGAACTGTAGGCCTGTGCCACCACACCTGGTAAATTGTTTTTTTGTTTTTGTTTTTGTTTTCTTTTTAAAGTAGAGACAAGGCCTCACAATGTTGCCCAGGCTGGTCTCAAACTCCTGGGCTCAAGTGATCCTCCTGCCTCAGCCTCCCCAAGCGTTGGGTTTACAGGCATGAGCCACCGTGCATGGCCCAATATGCTCTTAATAAATAAATGAATCTCAGTAATTGGCTCCATCCAGGGCCCACTTACTCAAGACCAAATACTAGGAGTATCCTTGATTCCTTCAACTCATATCCAATCCATCAGAAAATGCTGTTAGCTCATATAAATAAATCTCATCTTATTAAAGTAAATGTTTAATATATCCACCAGTATCACCCAAGTTAACCTCATTATTGATTTAGACTACTATCATAATCTTCCACCAATCCAAGCCATTCTCCACCCACAGCCATATCATCTTTATTAATTTTTCACAAAAAAGTCATTGTCTCATTTCTATGCTTAACACCTCCAATGGCCTTAAAATAAAATGTAAACTCCCTGAAGTGGCATCCAAGGTCCTGCATGATCCACGCCCACCACCTTTCTCCCTTCCCCTATGCAACAACATTCATCTTTGCTCACTCATAACTTGGACAGTGTTCTATCTATCTGCCTTGGGCCCTTGAATATCTGTATTCTTTGCTTAGAATATCTCCTAAGCCCTACCCACTTCTAATTATTCTAAGCTACATTTAGACATTAACTCCTCAGAGGGAGAATTCCCAAAATGCCTTAGGAAAATGCCCACCTTCCCTAACCAGAGCTTTCCTCCTTGTTTTCTTTATAGCACAAATCACGGTTTCTTTGTACTGGCTTTTTTCTGCTTATCTTCCTCTTTAGATTTTTAGTTCTCCATGAGGTCAAGGCCAGGAGTATCTCTCCTCATGGTCTAACACTGTCTAACACACAACAGGAGTTTAATGTCTACCTGTTGAATTCCTAAGTAAATCAGTAGGTATGAGACTAGGGCGAGGCACCTAGGGCAACGGGTCCTAGTGTCCACTCTCAGGATTATACAAGTGCAGAGATCGCACAGGGTCAACTCTTTAGAGTGGGATCTTCTTACATGTTTTTCCATAGGCACTCTGCTGGTCTTGTCTGTTTCTGCCCTAAATCATCATCAAATCACCCTTAGCACTCACCTGATTTTGAATCTCATTTCCAGTTTCCTGCTTCAAAACCAAAAGTGAGTCCTTATCTTATTTCCCTTGGTAGAAGCCCCTAGTCCAGCAGATAAGTTTATTTAGAATAGAGGCCATTCTAATTAAAGGTCTTTTGATTGCAACCAGTATAAATCTCCTTAAGCAAGCTCTGCTAGTCGTGCGGTCACTGTAAGTACAAAACAATTTGATGGCTATCCAACAAAATAACTAAAATACAGTGTCACCATAGAAATGGAATAATGAACGTTCGTGCCAACTTTTCTCTCTTTCTAGGGCTTGCACGATTCCTCCCCTTTGCTCCTGTCCATGGATCTATTCCACTGGTCCCTTCGCCGACTCCTCTGTGTGTGCCTTGTATGTGGTTCTGCACAGTCCCACAGCCCTTGCTACTGCATCCTTTCAATTCTACTCACACTCACTTTCTGGATTCCTAATGCAGTATCTTTTAGCTCAGATTCTTCAACAGGTGTATCTGGTTTATCACTGACCATCCAATGGATTGTCCAGCTCTGGGTCATGTGCTTATTCTCTGTTTGAAAAAATGGAGCAGAAACTGTGGCTTTGTGGGTTTGAAGGGGACTGTTAAGCCCTCATGATTCTTTCCATGGATAGGCAGTTTCCTTGGCCATTACCAATGATTAGAACTGGCACTCCTCAGTGGGCTGGCCAGGACTTCCATCAATAACCTCCTCTCAACAAGACCTGCCATTCTATCTACTTGTTTAAATTTTCTCATTAGACTCATTCATGTATTTACTTAATAAATACTTATTGAGAGTTCACTATCTGCTAAATCCTCTGCTAGCCTTTGGAGACACAATCCGTCTTCATGAAGCTCACTGTCTAGTAAAAGATAAACTCAGGTTCTCCCTATAGGAGGGAGTAGGCCCTGAAGTATAATAACGGATAGTAGAAACAAGCCTTAGTACAAGCATGTGAGATGATACAGGGTGATTAGTTTTATTCCCAATTAACTTGGAACCCAGAAATAACCAAGTCATGACCGCTCGTAATGACTATATTTAAGAAAATCTGGAATATGGACAAAGGTAGATTCTGTTGAGAAGTCAAAGAAAATACCTGCGTAATTCTTACTCTTTGTTCTGCAACAAAACTGTATTATGCTGGTAAGATTCAACTACCGTCTGCAAATAAGTCTTATCATAATACTGCTATTGATGACCAAATGCATTGGAAGATTGAGTTAAAACCTCCTTGGGACATCATACCTATGGAAAATGACAGGCCTGAGCAGGTTAGATAATGCAGGCCAGGTAATCTAGCTAAACATCACTTAATTTCTATGTTAAATAGTTCTTCTGCAAAAGCTAAATGCAAGGTACAAATATCAGTAGATTAAAAAGAAAAATGAATAGTCAAATTAGCACGAGAATAAAAAAATATGTATAATGGTTTCACGGGGAAAACTAGTTGTTTCTTTAAATTTACCCCTACCCCTTCTCTGGCTTCTCAAAATGTTAGGCATGTTTGTGTTACTATGCTTTATCTGTTGCACAAATGCTACAGTAAATGTCAACACTCAGGCAGGTATGATCGTTTGCTGTAAGTGGTTTGTGGACAGGGACCAAGGTCTCTGAAACAATAACAAATATATATATTGGTCTCTGACCCCAGTTCCTGACACAGAGCTCTTAAAACCTATAATTTTCTGAGTGACAGGAAAATCTGACCCTCCTAAATCCCTTGGAATATTCTAGGTGATAGGATTGTCTTTTGTTCTAATGAAGCAATTCTTGGCGGGCTCTTGGATGGGGGGATGGGGAAGAAGCTGGTCACCAGAAAGACCAAGCCATAATTAAAAGCTTGGGACTTTCAGCTCCACATCTATCCCATCCTCTAGGAAGGAAAGAAGGGCTGGAAATTGAGTTACTACTATTCAATCATGCCTACCTGACAAACCCTCCATACACATCTCTGAACTATGAGGTTTAGAGAGCTGCTGGGTTGGCAACCCAATTGCATGCTGGGAGGCTGGCACACCCCAACTCCATGGGCTGGAAGGTATTGTCCTTGGGATTCTTCCTGGCCTTGCCTTCTGCATCTCTTCATCTGTAAACTTTATGATAACCTTTATACATACATTAAACCAATAAACAAATGTGTTTTCCTGAATTCTGTGAGCTGTTCTAACAAATCAATCAAACCTAATAAGAGGGCCATAGGAACCCCCAATCCAGTTTGTCAGAAATACAGGTTATAACCTAGGGACTTATGATTAGCCTCTGAGATGGCAGGGATGAGAGGGGCAATTTTGTGGGACTGAGCCCTCTACCTGTGGGATATGACACTAACTCCAGGTGGATAGTATCAGAATTGAGTAAAGCTGTAGGACACCAAGTTGGTGGGTCCACTCCAAAATTAATTATTGTGTAGGGAAAAAAATACCCCACACATCTGATGTCAGAGGTGTTATCTTGAATAATACGTGAGAGCAGAAGAAAAATTTTATTTTTTCATCAGAATAACCAGCCGTTTATATCCCAGAGAAATCAGAGAGCTATGGAAACACAAAGATTAGTAACTTGAGTCCAGTTGGGAGGCAGGAAGAGTGGAGGATTTGAGATAGAGATCTTATCTAGAGAAAATGACATCTAATTGGAGACCTGGGTTGGCAAAGAAAAGAAGAATGGGATGGAAAAGAAGGCTTCCAGAGGTGAAAAGTGCTATCTGGGGAACTGAAAGAAACTCACATGGAGTGCTGATACTGATGACCAAGTGTATTCGGAGACTGAGTTAAAACCTCCTTGAGACATTGAACCTATGAAAAACGACTGGCCTGAGCAGTAACTGAATCTAGCCAATCACCTAATTTCTGTGTTAAATACTTCTGCACAAGTTAAACATAGGTACAAATACCAGTAGATTAAGGAGAAAAATTAATAATCAAATTAGTACAGGAATAAGAAAATGTTTATAACAGTTTTACAGGGCAAACTAGTTGTTTCTTTGTTTCCCATGAAGACAGCATGGGGTCATCCTGGAGAAGTAAATGCCAGAGGTGAGTAGGACTTATGAGCCAACTCAAGAAACCCGATTTTGTTGTGAGGGAAATGAACAGATATTAGGGTTTTAATTAGGTCAGTAACCTGTCTTGCTACTTGCTTCTGAACCCACTGCTAATCATCAGCTCCATGCCCAGTCTCTGGATTCTTACCTGTTCTTAGTGCCAGTGAGTGAGTGATGCTTTCCAGTGAACCTAACACTTTCTATGTTCTCCTTCTCACAATACTGGCAGGCCTGACACCTAGCTGAAGAAACATATAAATAGGAATTCTTATTCTCATTTGAACTTGGACACATTACCCTAAGTCTTTCTGAAATTCAGATCTCTCAAAATTAAAATTAGGATCTCTAATCTCTCCTCAGGGATTAAACTAGACAATATATGTAAACAATTGAAATAATACCTGGCATGTATGTAAATGATCCTCAATAAATGACAATTATCAGTCAGCCTACATCATTGCTGATGGCTGTTTTTGTTGTTTTTATATACTAATAGAATCAAAACAAATGCTGGAATCATCAATTTACTTCCAGGAGCAAAATAAAATAAATGAGGTTACAGTTACTCTCACAATAACAAAATATGTGTGTATGTGTGTGTGGTATGTGTGTGTACACACAAAATCAACGAACTCACCTGGCTAAAGCCAAAGATAAATGGTTAGTAAATATTACTATAGGCAAATCATTTTTAGAATAATTCAAAAAAATGGTCTTTTCAATGGCTACGTTTTGTTTTCTCTCAATTATCTGTCATTTCATACATTTTGCTTTGAATAATTGCTTCAATTTTTGCTAACATGAATACATAGAAAAGTGTGGTTGCAAGGTCTCTCTAGATGACATTCACTAAGAGTTCAATGGTACTCAAATTATGTTTAACTAACCCAGACCCTTCCAATGATTATTTTGCATTTGGTTAATTTATTCTTTGCTGTGTCTCCACTTAAGTGTAGCTCCCTACAGCTTCATTAACAACTGCAGCTGTATCACGACCTGAGTATGTTCACTTAATGGAAGAATCTATGAAAAGCCGAACGGTTTCTGGTTGACCAGGAAGTGAAATACCTCTAAAATTTGTTCACCCATTTGTTCATTCATGCCAGGAACATATAAGCAAAAATGCCTAATTTTGGTATCTCCAAAAGTATACCCTGAGATAAAAAGGATGTAAGTGCAGGCTGATTATTTGGGAGGTGATCCCAGGAAGCACAATGAGAGTGTGAGGAAAGTGAAGACAGCAAATCAGGGAAGGGAAAAATGTCAACAAAGCATAAGGCAATGAGTAAGTTCCAGCTCCGGGCACGCGGGGTGAGACATTAATCCCTTTTGTGTTGCTATCAAGGAATACCCGAAGCTGGGTAATTTGTAAAGAAATTTGGGTTTATTTGGGCTATGGTTCTGCAGACTGTACAAACAAGCACAGCAACAGGATCTGCTCAGCTTCTGGTGAGGCCTTAGGAAGCTTTTACTCAGGGAGGAAGGCTAAGAGGGCAGGAGTCTCACTGGTGAGAGAGGAAGAAAGGAGAGAGAGGTGGTGCCAGGCTCCTTTAAACAATCAGCTCTCTCATGAACTAACAGCAAACTCACTTCTTACCATGGGAAGGGCACCAAGCCATTCATGAGGGATCAGCCCCTAATCAAACATCTCCCACTAGGCCCCCCTCCAACACTGGGGATCACATTTCAACATGAGGTTTGGAGGAGGCAAATGTCCAAAGCCTATCAACTCCCCAGAGACCCTCTGAGAAACATGGAGAACACAGTTTAGAGTCATCCGACTGGGAACTGGGCAGGTTATGTCATTTACCCACTATCTTCCATCTCTCCATTGATTAAAGGTTGCTTTCCAGAACATGACTATCACAATTCCTGGTTGCACCTCTATCTGGCCCAGCAAGCTCCCATAGTGCTGGAGAAATCAGAGTGATAGAAAAGTGTTTGCAGGTGCCAGGGGTTCAGATGAGCAGTTTCGGGGAGGGCATCTGCCGTAAGGTAGCAGCTGCTGTAAAGAGTGAATTAATCCCTACATTTAAATGCTTTACACAATGCTTGGCACAGAATAAGTGCCATATAACTTTAGTTTGTGCTATATTGTCTAGCGTGCTAGGTCCTGCTCAAACTACTCAGAATACAGCAGAGAATGGAGCCTTGTTTCTGCCCTACATAGACTCACAGAGCTATGCTCAATTTCAAAATCACATACTTCTGAGAGTGTCTATATATTTGTATATTCACTGTAATTCTAGAATTACACTCATAATTAAGGATTTTTGACTGTTGAATTCATTTTTATTTTTATTATATCCTTGTTGCACAGAAGAATCAAGACTCAAATGAAGAAAAGGACTAAAACTTGCATATATCACTCATTCTCATGCATGAGAAAAACAACACATTTAAGAACTTGCAGACCTTGCCTGTTTCCACTTTCAGTGTTTCAGAATGTGCAAAGTTGTATTTTGGAGTCCTAGATATGAGGTTATCTGAATCCTTTAAAAACATCTTCTAAATTTCTCTTATAGGACTATGTTTCTGTAATTCCATTGTGCATTATCTTTAGACTCATAACCCTGGAAATACGATGGGGAGGAGAAAAGCAAAACACACACAAAAAACATTCACTTCTCTCTGACACCTGCTATCTATTCAGAGGGTTCATATCTGATCAGAATTAATGTGACAGATGGAGCTAAATGAATTCCTTCCTGGAATTATTTCGGTTTATTCTCCCTCTCCAGCCATACATTAAGAAGAATATAATGGGAAACACACACACACAGACACATCCACATACACACACAGAGTAATCATCTATGAAGAATAACAAGTTAGCAAAGTCATGACTGCAATCTAGCAGACCTGAAGTACACTAACTTATTCACTCCCATTTCTGATTAAAAAATAACTTCCACGTACTTTGTAAACTCCCCAATGCCCATGTGCATTAGACTTCACTGGCCTTCAAAGTCGGTTTTTTCCAGAAATTTGAAGGAATCTTTTTTAGTATCCGAGTCATATCTAATGGACTCCACTTCTGCAAGCAAACTGTGTCTGTGTAGTTAGGGTAAGTAAGCTGTGCATTAGAGACATTATTCAGACACCTTGATAGAAACTTAAAAAATGGATAAGCTGGATTTTCCAAGCTCCGGAACCTCTTTCAAAATGCATTTTATTTTGATTTTCGGATATTCATCAGCCATGTTCCCGATTTCCAGTACTTTGCTGATCACTAGTTATCTGTTAAGTAGCACCCTATAGGTTTTCTGATTAGAATCAAAGCTCATTTTGGAGTTATCTACTAATTACTTTGTGAAATTGGCTGTTAATGTGAATTAACTTTTTCTGAATAGCTAAAAAGAGTGAAGGAGCCAATGGCCACAGAAATGGAAGCATATAGGGTTATGAATCTTGTTAATGAACCAAAGGGTTCACATGCTTTAATTGAGAGAGGGCTAATATTAAAGTTTTAAATGAAGTCTTTGAAGCAGGAGCTAAACCTCAAATGTTACAGTTTAAATTTAAACAAAATGTCTTCCATATATCTTTGCCAATCTGAAACAATGAAATATCATTTATCATTTATGATGAGCAAATCTTAATGTTTTCTTTGTGTTTGAAGTTTAATTAAAAAAATAACACACAAACTAGTCCAAGTGTTTTTTTCCATTAAAATTAAAATAATTTGTTATTTATCTATTCCAGACACTCTTTAAGAATTTTCACCCCTCATCCTCTGCCCCCATCCCCAGACTTAGTAAGATCCAGTTCAACTCGATGTCTGGCCAGGCACAGTGGCTCACGCCTGTAATCTCAACACTTTGGGAGGCCAAGGCAGGCGGATCACGAGCTCAAGAGATGGAGACCATGCTGGCCAACATGGTGAAACCCTGTTTCTACTAAAAATACAAAAAAATTAGCTGCACGTGGTGGCATGCACCTGTAGTCCCAGCTACTCAGGAGGCCGAGGCAGGAGAATCACTTGAACCCAAGAGGCGGAGGTTGCGGTGAGCTGAGATCACACCACTGCACTCCAGCCTGGGCAACAGAGAGAGACTCTGTCTCAAAAAAAAAAAAAAAGAAAAAGAAAAAGAAGATGTTCAGTATTTACAACTAGGCCTTCTTTGCTGGACAATGACTGGCATTTTGTACTAATTTTTCTTGAGACAAAGCCATTTTAATATAGTTCACTGAGCTGTTTATATTTAAACAACCAAAAGAGAACAAATTAATTATTTCCATGTCACAATCCTTCAGGCTCTATACATACTCGATAGCATTTATCTGTACAAATTATATAGTCACTGTTTAGACACAGAATCTGGAAATAGGATATCTTTGTCTCTCATCCCTAGATTATATGTGCCATGAAGATGCGAACAGAAATTTCTTGTTTCCTAGTGCCTAGAAAAGTTGGTGCTGAACAAATATTAGTTGAACGAATGTTGGCAGAAAGATTATTCAACATACACTTGGCTTCTAAATCATGAGTATAGACAATCTCTCTGTGACTCAGCCTCTTTATCTATAAAATGAAAGCAGTATTCATATCTACCTTATACTGATGTTTTGAGAATTAAATGTAACATGAGATATTAAACACTTGAAAGGTGCCTGACAAATAGTCAGGTTTCAATAATTGTTACATATTAATATTATATTATTTTGTTATTATTATTAGCATCTTCCAAGCATTCATCCACCTAGTTCTGATAACAGCTGCACCCTGTATTTCCTCTGTGGTAAACAGCTCTTCTCCCCGTTCCTGTAATCCTTGAGTTTTAGGTGAGGCCAGGTGATGGTTAATATTGAGTGTTAACTTGATTGGATTGAAGGATGCAAAGGGTTGCTCCTGGCTGCGTCTGTGAGGGTGCTGCCCACAGAGATGAACATTTAAGTCAGTGTACTAGCAGAGACAAACCCATCCTAAATCAGATTGGGCGCCATCTAACCAGCTGCCAGCTCAGCTAGGACAAAAGCCGGCAGAAGGTGAAGAATTAGACTGCCTGAGTCTTCTGCCCTCCATCTTTCTCCCGTGCTGGATACTTCCTGCCCTGATCACTGGACTCCAAATTCTTCCACTTTTGGACTCTTGGACCTACCTACACCAGTGGTTTGCCAGGGGCTCTCGCGTTTTCGGCCACAGACTATCAGCTGCACTGTCGTTTTCCTTATTTTTGAGATTTGGGACTTGGACTGGCTCCCTTGCTCCTCAACTTGCAGACAGGCTATTGTGGAACTTCATCTTGTGATCATGCAAATCAGTACTCCCTAATAACCTCTCTTTCATATATACTGTCCCTCTAGAGAACCCTAATACAGGCCACTAGCCTAACTCCTTCCAGCTTCAAAGAAGCCCAGGAGTGCCAAGTATACATGCCTTATTTCTAATGTTACAAAGCTAGATTGGATCAATATGAGCCAGGTTATTCTGATTTAATTGAGGCCAACAGAGGGTAAAGTTGACCTTAGGATGATTGATAATATGGAGAAAGAGAGAGGGAGGGAGGAAATGAAGAGAGAGGAGAAGGCAGAGGAAGGGGAGAGCAAAGGAAAGGGGAGATTAATTGAATCACTTGAACCCCTGAAACTATATCACCTAGATTTACATAACCCAGTAATGTTCTTAAATTATTTATCATTTTTTTATTGAGTCCGAGTTACATCTTTGTCAGTTATAATCAATAAAAAGCCCTGAAAAATACAACCATTTTCTTTGTCTGCAAAAGAAAGGAGTTGGGCAGAAGTATCTCTATCGAAGTTCTAAAATCTAATCTCATTCTCAAGGACTCAGGAAGGTTTGTTCCGATAGCCAGAAATCACTTGCAGAGTCTGTAAGGAGATTGCCATCCTCACTTCCCAGGGGTTACTGGGGTTGCAGTGGGATCACCGAGGCTAAGAGTATCAGAACACTTTCAAACACCAAGTCCTCTTTTCAGGTCAAAGGGAAAATTTTGGATAAAATGGCTATTCTTCCGACTGAGAAAAACTTAACTTCACAGTGAATGCAGTAGGAATGCAAGAGGCCTAGTGTATTAGTTTGTTCTCACGCTGCTAGTTAAGACATACCCAAAACTGGGTACTTTATAAAGGAAAGAGGTTTAGATGACTCACAGTTCCACATGGCTGGGGCGCTTACACAGTTGTGGCAGAAGGTGAATGAAGAGCAAAGTCATGTCTTACTCGGCAGCAGGCAACAGAATATGTGCAGGGGAACTCTCCTTTATAAAACCATCAGATCACCTGAGAGTTATTCACTATCACGAGAACTGCACGGGAAAGACGTGATTCAATTACCCCTAAGAGTCAATTACCTCCCGCTGGGTCCCTCCCACAACACGTGGAAATTATGAGAGCTATAATTCAAGATCGGGTTCGGGTGGGGACACAGCCAAACCATATCGTCTAGAAAAATGCAAAAGGCCTTCTATGCCTGGGCATTTCACAAGAGGACACTCTTCTCTGTTCACACTGGGTTTTCAAAACAATTGTGGAAACACAGACTTTAATGAACTAGAGCTACAGCAAGCTGTCAAGTGATGTCTTTTTTTCTATTTTCCAAATTTAGAAGACCCATCTATCTATCAGTTCTGTGGTGGCCAAGAGAGGGTGGTAGTTAAATAAGCTGGGTTCTATACTTGGCACAATCTCTCCAAAGCCAAGCAAGTTTAGGTGAATTGCCTTAAGGTGGGAATTCAGTTTCCTCACCTGACATATATGAAAGTTGATATCTAAGCGCCACTCCGGCTCTTAAATCCCACAATTCTACAGGATCCTAGAAGATTTTAACGGTATGTAGAACCTCATCACAAAGAGAGATTCTTTGAGATGAGAGCTATAAAAAAGAAAAAAAATGTGGATCATTTTGCACGTTAACACTAAGAACAAGATTTGACAAGCAATCATGAATTGGTAAACTAGAACTGTCAGAAACAGCTAATAAGTTTTAAAGAGGCGTTATTTAAAAACCTTCGTAGAAAAATGCCTCCAGGAGAGCTTCAAAGCCTGGAGAAACTTAGGATATTCCTTGGAAGAGTGTGATTTTATTTTTTAAGTGTTTTAAAGGTTTTTCTTCTCCGTGTTTGGAGATGTGTATTAGCAGAAGACTATGTTTACCTAAGAGGCATTAAAAAAAAAAAGAGAAACAGCTTTCTCATCAAGCCACCATCTCTTGACAGTTTTTTTTCCCCCCACCTCTGTTAAACCAAGATAAAGGTTGAAGGGATCACAGAAAGGGAAAAGGTGCTGGAAAAGTTCCTCTTTCAATTAGACTTTTTATCAGGAACTCCGGACACATTTAATGTGGTCATGTTCTTGACTCTAATGGAGCAGACCCAGCAGGGGGAAGAGATTTCCAGTTAATGACTCCAGAGTCAGGCCTGCTTTTATCTCTAGACTCCCAGCCGCAGGCTTACCCTGTACAGATAGATGCTGATGTGATTCTATAAACAGCTTTTACATTTTATTCACTTCATACTTCCTGAGAGTCCGGCCCCCTAACACAGATGGTTGGGGAAGTTATTTATTAAGTAAGCCTCATGGAAACAGGGACCTGGAAATGTGATTGCCATTGGTTGTAAAAGCCAAGAACATCAATATTCATTATCATGGTTTAGCAGGAAGCTTTTCTTTTAACAATTGCCCCGACAATCCACCTTAGCAAACACACAGTATCACAGGAAAAATTTAAGTAGAGTAATTAACATATTTAATCAATTAAGTCTGGAGAAATAAAAAGGAAGGCTGTTTCTGTCTTATCATAAATCAATTGCCCTGGAGACTTGGATGAAATGACTTTGAATGGTTACTAAATGACTCTACAGAGCACTGTAAAAAATTAAACCAAGCCATTTCTAAGTTAAGAAGTGCCCCACTTTTAAGCCTAAAAATTAATGCAGCTTTGTTATCCTGCATGTCATGAACCTATATCTGTTCCCATTTACTTCAGCATATAATTCACATATTCAACTCTATTCTGGCAATCTCTGGAAATAAATAGTTTCTAGGCTCCATATAAGTAAGTCTCCATAAAGACCTATCACAATCAGAAATTAAATTTCATCTATGACACTTCCTGACAGAGGGCCCACCCTTCCTATACTGTAATGTGAAATGGTTAGGTTGCAATAAAAGACCTTAGCTCTTTGTTTCTTCTAAAGGGGCATGATGGTACGCTTTCGTGGCCAGAGAAAACATTTTTCAGTACCTTTAAATCTAATCACAATGACACCCAGTTATTTTTTCATAAGGGTCAATAGCCTGATTAACTAGACTAACAGCTCTGAATATATCCTGTCACTTTTAATATGAACCCAGGGTTACATTAAACAGATGTAAATGGCCTTCGTCCCTGGCTCACTTATATAGGCTTTTATTTTTCATGGAAGAGTACAAGCAACATCCACCATTCCATTGTGTCTGAAAAAGAGGATACTTGTTCACAAAAGATAGGAAACCCTAGTCGCCAAAGGTTTCCACACAAAGCGCAGTTGTCCTTGAATATCTACTACTATTAATAAAATAATCAATAAAATATTGACTTGTAGGAGCCAAAAATTCTTAATTATTTGTATATAACAGTTTCATTCTTTCCTGATGATTCTTATTAAATCTCGTTTACCATTGTAGTTGTATCACTGGTAGTACTAGTAACAAGAAAAAGAACAAGAACAAAGATAGAATATTTTGTATTTATTAGGTGCTTTTCCATACATCATCTTCCAGTTTTTAAAATGACCCTGAGAGACAGATACTATTTCTATTATTTCACAAACGCAGAAGTTGAAATTCAGAAAGCCTAGGTGGATTGCTTAGAGATAGTAATAGCAAGTTATGTAACAAAACCCAAGATTTCCAAGCTCGTTTTCTGTCTTCAAGACCATGTGGTCATTTAAACTCTGCAGTGTTTGGGCTATAACCCAGGGCAGGAGTGAAGTAGAGCAGAGGATGCTGGGAAAAGAAGGCCTTAGGAGTCTCAAAGACCTTCACTAGGGGCTCAGCTCTGACTCTTACTAGCTGAGTGGTCCTAATAGGTGATTGCTCTATGCCTCTGTTTATTCATCTCTAACACAGACTTAAGATTAATAAGATGCTGCATGCCATCAATGATAGACTGGATAAAGAAAACGTGGTACATATACACCATGAAATACTTGCAGCCATAAAAAGGAATGAGCTCATGTCCTTTGCAGGGACATGGATGGAGCTGCAAGCCATTGTCCTCAGCAAACTAATGCAGGAACACAAAACCAAACATTTCATGTTCTCACTTATAAGTGGGAGCTGAACAATGAAAATACACAGACACTGAGAGGGGAATACCACACACTGGGGCCTGTCAGGGGATGGGGTGGGGGGAGGGAGAGCATTAGGAAAAATTGCTAATACACGAAGGGCTGAATACCTAGGTGATGGGTTGATAGGTGCCGCAAACCACCATGGCACACATTTACCTAGTTAACAAACCTGCATGTCCTGCACCTGCAATCCAGAACTTAAAATTAAAATTAAAAAAAAGAGTTTGGCTTAGTAATTGCTTAACAAATGGTACCTTTCATAATAATCATATACTCTTTAGTAATTAATCATATAGTTTTTATAATTATTAAATTATTAATTATTAAAATAGTCACCTAATCATTATAATAGAAAATGGTAATAACAGAAGGATGGCACCAGCTCTTGGAAAAATGTTCATGGCAGGCACAGAAAGGTGGGTATTAAGTCATTCATCTTCAAGATTTGTCCCTGCTGTTACTGATTCTGTGAAACCTTCTCTCATTGCGCCCAATTGAGTTGACTGGCACCTCCCCTAACATCCCACAGCTCTTCTTCAATTTCTTCCCTCGTAGTCTTTAATATGTTCTATTGTAACATGGTATCTCTTCCGTCTTATCTTCCTTTAAACTAAGAGCTTCCCATAGACAGGGATCAAGTCTAACTTACAGGCATATTTCCCATAGCCCAGCATAGTCCCTGGCATGTGGCAGACACTTGGCTGAATAATGTTTGTCCATTTAAATTGATGAGACATGACTGCATGGCACCAATTACAATTGCTGCCCATAAAAGTGCCCTGAGGAAGGTTTGAGCATAAGAAAGACGTTCGGCTGAATATTTTACAGGGTGGTTGATAAAGGGAAAAGAACTCAGAAAAAGCATAGCGCATCGACAGGAAGGAGGAAGCTACAATTTGTAAAGTCGTATGGAATATGAAACTAGCATCATGGGCAAGGGATTCAACACACCAAAGCCAAGGTCAAGTTGTGCTCTACAAGAGAGTGTGCATGGGGATTAGAAGAGAAGGGGCAGATGATGTCACGGTGACCAGGGAAATGAGGATGATGGTGATGCTGTCAGCACAACTGGGGAACAGGAAGATAATTGGCAATGGGTGATTGGTTATTAAACTTTCAACATTATCATTATTTCTTGAATGATATCAATAATTCTATGCCTATTTTTTCAGAATCGCTATGGAAAGTTACATCAGCTTAAATAATAGACAATAATACTATCACAGCAAGTAATTATCCTAAACATATACTCTACACAAGAAGCTCTGTTTATCAAGCTGTTTAGATTATTCTCAAAATCAAGTGTTCCCACTCATTGTGTCCTTGAAGTTTTTTCCACTAAAAATTATACTCCTTTTGAACAAAGCCATAGAGATAACAGGATAAAGAAGCTGTATTCTTCCAATATTATCGAATGAAACAGTAGACTATTATTTAGACACTTTAGATATAACTTACTGTCTCAATTCTCCACCCCTCAAATTGTGTTGCTTGAAAAAATAACTGACTGAAAATTTATGTGGAAATATAAGCATATAAGTTTTACTATAGCTTAAAGGAGGTTAGACAGCAGTAAAACATTATCTATCTCTGATAAATTATGAAGAAACACAATTTTAACATTGCCTGAAAGCAAATATACTAGAAAAATAAAAATAGTCCCACCCAGCCTACAGAGTTAGTTTACAGTGTCATGAAGAACTGATCAAGCTATTAAATGAAGTCGTTCACAATGTAATGGTTGAGAATAGGATTATCATTAAACAACAGGGAAATCATCCATTGTATACTCAATGTGCGAAATTAAAAAGAAAATCTTTTTCTTTTTAATCTTTTAAAGTAAATTTATTAAGAGTTAGAAAGAAGAATGTAGAAAATCAATCAATCTCTTTTATTCGCATCCATAAGCCAACTGGTAGGGAAAAGAGAGCTTTAAGCACTTTTCTTTTCTGCTCCCAATGAGAGAAGCAGCACATTTCACAGCTGCTTAATAACATGTTTCCTCAAAGTTTCTGAGTAATGAGATTGTCCGGGCAAGGGAAATAGAACACCATGCTCTAGCAAGAAAAGTTGACCAAGTATCCATAGCCACTGCCAATCCTCCTATTTTCTACTCCTACTCAAAACAGGGCCCAGCAAAAGCAGAAAGGGATCTTCATTACGAAACACTGGCCTCTGCTTGCTCATTAACACAGGGAAAACTGTCTGGGCATGCACACTTTAAATCAATAAAAAAAAAAAATCATCTGACCTCAGCCACATGTAACTGGGAAGCTGCTGATGGAAGGATCATCTAAACAACTTCAGTCTTAGGGAAGCCAAAGTCTCTGAGGTTGAATGTGACAAGGCTCTTTCTTCCATCTTGCTCAGGAGAAGGAAGCCAGTTCTTTCCTCTGAACATCACGGCCCATCTCCTTGTGTTTCTGCAGCATCCCTTATGCTTAGTTTACAATTGCAGGATTCTGGCTTAAAAAGGGAAATAACAACTCCAGACACATGCATGAATGCAAAAATACTAGCATCTGTATGGCACAGAGACACATACATCTACATATTTACACACCTGTATATGTGCACATAAACATGCACAAGCAGGTGAATGCAAACTTACACTATATATACACACATATGTATACATACCTGAACATACATGCATGTATATATATAGAAACATATACAAATATGAATACATACATATATATGAATCTAAATTAAGCATGCATACACACAAATACAGAAACACATGCATTTACACAACATATATTACATACATACAAAATATATACAAGCATACTTATATACACCAACATATCCATAAAACACGTGCATCCATAATATATGCAGTGTTTAATGTGCATATCATGTATATATATATGTGCGTGTGTACACACTTATACACATACAGGTATAGGCAAGATAGGCAATATAAAGCTCACAATAACTAGTATGGTTTACAAAACCCATGAAGAAGAAATATTGCTCCTGAATGCTCAAATCTATATACTTGTATATCAAACAGATATTGTCCTAGCTGGAACAGAAAATGAAATGGGGGAAAAAATGAACATGAAAATCATACATCCATATGGTCCCAAATATTTTAAAGAAAATGGGACTAGAGATTAATGAGTTGTGAATAATTCAAGCCATAAACACTAAGTATTTTTAACATGGACCCCTTTGCAATCTAATGAAGGTTTGCACCTTTCGCCCAGGGGAAAATATATAATACACACATAAGGATATATACGAACTCAGATAACCTAAAAGTTAATACTCTTGACCTAGAGGTGTAAGTAGGTCACTTTAACCTCAATTTTTCTTCCCAAAAGAAGACAAATTCACCAGAAAAACATTGTGCATAGTGCAAATCCCTTCATTTGCATTTTTGAGTGTCTATATTTTACTTGTTAAAATTCTCTAGTATTGAATTATATAAATACACTCAGAAATATTAAATAGGTTAATAATTTTTTAAATATAAGACTAGAAATTGTGGTAGAATTTTTGGCTTGAATTTCTAACATTTGTTAGGAACCCGAAAAAGAGAAGTCAGAAGTCAGGCATTCCATATAAGCAGCTTACACGGGATTCGTATATTGAAAGGTATTTTATCAACTCAATATTAAGTTACAGCTGCAAAACACATTTAGACTTATCTATGTGAGCAAATCTTACATTTTAGAAAGGGCACTAGGCAAATATTAGTATCTGCAAATGCAATTCCTTTCTTTAGATCAATAAAATACATCTCTTTACTTTTGAAATTTGGATCTGATTGTACTTCAAAGTCTTTCTCTGGGAGACCTCTAACTTGAAAGAGAAATCAAACCATTCAGGCACAAGAGAAAAAGATTTTGAGATGAGATTTGAAAAGAGCCACAAGGCAGAGCCACTTTTGAGGAGAGAAATAACTAAAGGCAATCTGTGATTGCCAGTTTCAGAAGGCGACAACAAAAATCCCTAACCTCAGAGCAGCAATCGTTCTCCTGTCCAGCTGCATAGGAAACCACGTGAGTAAGAGGAACAACAGAGAAACAGAATGCCTTTCACTCCACTGCTTAAGAAAGGAGGTGCAGATAGACCAGGAAAAATGTTTGTTTTTTTTTTTCCTAGTAAGGAGGAAAGAAACTTGCAGGGGCCACCTGCGTGAGTCATGAACTCTGGAGTATTTTAGCTTGATGTTAGCATATCACTCAATCTCCCATTCTCTTTCACTTTTGCCAGACAGGTATCTGGAAGGCAAGCATACATCCGCTACCCAGATGTAATGAAATGCAATTAAGAATTTATCTTTCTCTGACAATTATAAGAGCAATCTTCAGAGGAAACCATCTAAACTTACAAAGCTCCTACTTTATCTTAGAGTTCCACTTTAACTAATGGTTTCTAAATTACTTGAGTGGAAAATTAAGAATGCAGAACTTCACTTAAGGATGCATTAGGAACAAAATGTTTTTGCAGTAAAACTTTCATTAAGAAAGCCATGTACACATGCATTTATAATACACACCTATTTCTCCAGAACATAGGTAAAGAGATAAAGCGATCCGTTTGAATTATGACATCTGGAGACCAGACTGTTTAGAATTTTTAAATGGACAGATTTAGTATTTTTAAAAATCATGATTATCCAACATTGAGTTCCAAATGCAGCTTCTTCCCCCCACCCCCACTTTCTTTTTCTAGGTCTAAATGATTTCTGCTTCAAAATCCGTTTTGGTTTAGAGGTGGGTGAGGGGAGGTGGTGCTATTTTGCCATCATAACTGCATTGGGAAGTTGACAAACAGAAGGCAAAGTGTAAAAAAAAAAAAAAAAAAAAAGCCTTCAAGACGAGTGCTTCTTAAACTCGAATGCACATATAAATCACCTATGGATCTTGTTAAAATGCAGATTCTAATTCAATGGGTTTCGGGAGGAGCCAAGATTCTGCATTTCTAATAAGCGCCTGGGATACCAGTACTGCCCGAAGTCCCAGGACCACACTTTGAGGAGCAAGGAACCTGGACAGCCTGCCTTCTGTCTCAGGCTACCTTCTGTCACATCACACATAAAAAAACAGTAATGCAGTACATGGAAAGTACTTTTTGAAGCATGC
This sequence comes from Alouatta palliata, assembly GCA_004027835.1. NCBI lineage: Eukaryota > Metazoa > Chordata > Mammalia > Primates > Atelidae > Alouatta > Alouatta palliata. The sequence goes on from PVKV010002475.1 coordinate 50,994, forward strand.
CCAAGGGCCACAAATTCTTAGGATACTTGGTGAAATTTTACCCTTATGCACTCACAGTTGTGACAGTGATAAAGTTACAAATAGAATCTTGAGTTGTCAATAATTTATAACAATAGAAGTGAATCGTTTACAAAATGTACAACCTTATTTATTATCACCAACCAGTTCTGGCTATTGCTCTTTAATCCTTAGGAGAATTAAAAGCCACTGTTTGATCTGTAAACAAAACTTTTCTGCTGTTTACCCTTGGGTAGCTCTTACAGAGTTGCTCACAAAGGAAGCAGCTCATACATGAATCAGTGCTTAAAGTTGCAAGCCAACACCTGTATGACAATGTGATTCTTAAAAATGTGAGTGATTCTTTTCTTTTTCCTACAATCACTTCATAAGCATGACCTGTCTTTTCTAACTGGACAACACACCAGCCTGTCTTGTCTCGGTCTTGGCTTCAGTTTCTGGAGCATGACAGCTTCCCTGTAGAACTTTCCAAAATACACCCACCGGCAATAAATTATGCTTTTACCCCTCAGACTATTTTAAAGGCAATGCATTGTAAAAGTTCCCTCCAAAATTGGAAAAAATTTCTTCTGCATCTTAGAGAGACAAATATAGAGATTTAATCGTACTTATTTCTTAATTTATTTTCCAAGTATTATTCAATGACTTTTGTGACATTCTGATGAGAACCACTGTTCTAAATAAGAAAATAAAGTGTTCCATCATAATTGTTTATTGAATTAAATTTGACAATATAGCATTGGTCTGATATTAATATGCCCAAGCTTGGCACACAGTAGACACACACACACACACACACACACACACACACACACAAGATTTGATTATTAAATAAATTTTGTAACACAATAAACAGTATTTACTTAGAAAACATCACTCAGTAAAACACACTCTCACTTTCACGAGAGTTATACTTGTCTGTAATTCATTAACTTAATCCAGACTTTTCACTTAGATTCATCATTCTTAATGGAAGAGGCTGTGAGCAGGAAATTAAAACAGCCTCCTCCAGTCTTTTGTTCTAACTGTGTTACTAGAAAAATGACACAACAGTTCACTGAAGATATGTTTATCCACAACAAAAGGTCACACACTATAGCTTGTGTCAGTGGTTACATTTCATTCCTCATTTTAAATCCATTATGTTATTATATTGTATTTAAACTTAAAATAAGACAAACAGACTGTGATTTGAGATAATGAGGATGCCACAAACGTATCTTCCTTTATCACACTGCAAAGGCACAGTGCTAAAGTCATTAAAGCAAGGGTCTTCTGGTGTGTGGTCAACAGAGTGTCTTACGAGTTCCGTGAAATGTACCCCGAGGCCATTGAATGGTTGGAAACCATGTTGGATCAGTGATAGAAAAGAAAAATAAAATCCAGAAGTGGCAGTTTTGAAGAGAATGAGGCAATTGTTGATGCAGGAGGACAGACAGTTACACTGAACATTTTTTATTCTGTGTCCCTGCAAAACCAAAATGACTAGTCAGTTGCAAGTGTCAACTACAATGGTCACAAAATAGAAGCAGTCGCAACCTTCTCCTCCACTCCTAGAGATGGGTTTGTGTTCCCACTAGGCATGATGATATGGTATGGGCACAGCTTCTGCTACCTATTCAAACCACAAAATAGAAACAGGTAAAGGGACTTGACAGGAGGGTGACCCTGAAACATCTCTCCTCCTGCCGAGTGCTTTCCATTTCTGTTCCTGGCACACTTTCAAATAAATCATTTCTCCTCCTCCTTTCCTCCTTCTCTAGCTTGTAGAGGGAAGGAGAATTCTGACCTGTGCTTCTCAGTGAAGAATCCAGGTGGCTCTCAAGGTAAAACAGACACATTAGAGCCCTCTCGACTCCACGGCAAATCCATTTCCTGAAAGGATCAGCATTTATTCAAGGTCAGGAACGACACAAAAAGGGGGAAAGTGTATTTATTTGCTATTTTGTGAGTTTGGCCTCTTGTCCTTGAAGAAATTTTTAAAAAATCCACTCTGAAGAAACACTTCAGTAAACCTTTGTTCAAAAAAGAATTTCTTTTTCTTCTTCTTTATATGCTTATTCTGTTTTTGCTTTCGTCCACATCTGTATCATGGTTACAAACAGTAAAAAGAAAAGAGTGAAAGAGAAGTTATAAAGCAACCTTTTAAGATTTAAGCTGGGTGAGAAATGTGATTAGAGCTTTAAGAAACAGATGTTAATTTTGTGTGAAAATTGACCATTGGGGTATTTTATTAAATTATATGGCTGGATTGGTTAAAATTTAGTGCCCTTTTAGTACTAAGTCATGGGATATTTTTTCATTTTCACTAAATGTCTTCAGCAACTCAATGGCATGGGCAAAAGCAGTTAAGTGATCCACCACAGGGCGACACACACAGGCAGTTTCTAGAAGAGGGGTAGCTACTGCTGAGGTGCCTTTCTCATTCCCACCTGCCCGTACTGAGGTGAAGAGCTGAGCAACAAGGTGAACGTCTCTTAGTGCCAAACATTTTCAGTGTGATATTGGGCAGGGGGGATATTGCCTTTACAGGATTAGCTCATTTACTGTGTGTGTGTGTTGATTTTCACATGACTATAAAGGACTACCTGAGACAGGGTAATTTATGAAGAAGAGAGGTTTAATTGACTTACAGTCCTGCAGGCTTAACAGGAAGCATGACTGGGAGGCCTCAGGACACTTACAATCGTGGCTGAACGTGAAGGAGAAGCAAGCATCTTCTTCATTTGGTGGCAGGAAAGAGAGAGAGAGCACGAGAGCCAAGGTGGAAGTGCCATACGGTTAAACCATCAGATCCTGGGAGAACTCATTCACTGGTTACAGCAACGGGGAAATGCGCCCCCATGATCCAATTACCACCCAGCAGGCCCCTCCTCCAATTCAACATGAGATTTGGGTGGAGACACAATCCAAACCATATCACTGTGTGCAGTTCAGGTGAGGGAAGGAAGAGGCTCTGAAGACTGCCAAAACAGGCACAGGGACATCTACAAAGTGGGGCATCATAAAGGGCTCAGAAATTATACACCTGTGGCTCCAAGACAGAATATCAACCAACAACAAAAAGAAGAGGGAAATAAAATTAAATCTCCTTTGCCTGAGAGGTATGTTAGCACTTACTTGAGAGGGACTAAAAAGGCCCTTCTAGATCATCAGAAATAATGACCATTAAAAAATGTGGATGCATCTTGGTCCATATTTTAAACCATATGCTATTTTGAATGTCAGCATAATGTAATCTCATATGGAGATATTTATTATGGGACATCTTAAAATAACCAAGTTAAAAATTTAAGCACCTTTATTTTCCTTGCAATCCAATATTCAAGCAAGCCCAAGTTCCACTGATTTTATTAAATTTGTCTTCTCCTCCTTCCTATATGTGACGCCGGGTTCAGAATTTCAAGACTCCTTGCCAAGGACTAGTGCAATGGCCTTCTACCTGCATTCCCCATTGCACCTTTCAGGGCTGGCCATTTTGCCAGTTTTGTCTGCCAAGGAGGAGTAGAGGCTGCTATCCAGCCATGCCTGTATTTCTAAACACCCTCTCCCAGACTACCCACCTCCATCTCTGTAATATGAATCCAGGTGCCAGCCTCTACCATCTCCCTAGAGGAAAGGCCACATGTTTTGGAAAAAGTTACCAGTTGCTCAAAGTGGGCTAGTGTTAGCTCTACTAACTATCCATCAAAGTGTTTCTTCTAAGATGCCATCTGGAGTTAGCCTCTTGTTTAAAATCTTCCAAAGGCTTGAGGCCACTGTTCTTAGGATAAAATAAATAGAATCCATGCTTCTTTTTAACATAGCTTATAAAGTTTTTATCACATTTATCATTCATGTCTTCCTGCATTTACTCACTACTAATGCTAGTCATATGAAACTAACTTCATGTACCGAGCCCAGCATATCGCCTCATCACACCACTCACAACTCTTTCCCCAAATGTATATCTTGAATATGTATTCATCAACACACCTATTGGATGGGCATGATCCATGCTGAAATCATCTTAGAGTTCCTATTTTCTGGTATGAAACTTGGTGTCCAGGAAATTCAATTAATAGTTACCAAAATTGTTTTAATGGGACATCAAAAGTGATACACTTATTTATCTGCTGATGTTCCTGATACCACCTCTAAAGTGTTAAAGAGGAGAGAGCTGACTGAAGAGGTGGTAGAATAGATTTTGAAGATTTATCTTCCGACACTTATATTATAAATCTGCCACTGAGAGAGAATGAGGAATGTATTAGTTGCATTTACTCCACTGTGACTTTAAATGATATCCTTGTCAATAAAAAGCATGCAGAGAATTACTTAGGATAAAATTATTAAAAAGATTCAACCATTAGCAAGACATTAGTTTTGCTTTCAAATACTTGGTTGACATTTAAGTTTACTTTGGTACATCTGTATATCTCTCTCTGGCAGTAAAATTTTAAAAGAACCATGAAATGTGTAAAAACCATAAAGGGAAGTTTTCTATGGTGGCATCTGCTGGTCCTTGTGTGCACATGAGTACACACACACACACACACACTATCAGGTCATGTTGGTTTTCCATATCATGTAAATCTTAGCATCAGCATTCCTGTCTGGCACACCTCTAGGTACTCAACCAATGGAAATCATATCCCACTGGTGCTTAAAGTCCTCCAGTGGCTCTCTGCCAAATCCTGAGCACTACTTGCCATTTCATGCATTATCAGGGTCATTCTGACCTCTCCAATCACCCCAAGCACCATGTTTCTGCATGCACTTTGCTCTGTCTCAAGAAGCTCCTTTCAATCCTCTAAGCAGGCCACAATCTTTCTACCGCCTTCTGACATTCCCTTTCTAATACCAAAGCCTGTCTAGGATACTTTTAGCTTTCAAAATGCCATTCTGCTGTTACCTCCTCTGTAAAACCTTACCACAGTGAACATATCTCACTTTTGTTTGCCAAGTACTCCTTTTCCTTCTTATTTTTGGGAAAACTCATTCTCCATAGCTTGGTTGAGACTGGTCCTATACCTACCTACACCAGCACAGCCTAAGCCTGAAAGTCAGTCCCTAAGCCTGAAAGTCAGTCCCTGGACTCCTTAGGTGGGCTTATCAATGTCAGCAAGAAATTAATAAGAGATATAAAAGACCATTATCTCAGAGGAACTGGAGAATGGGAGGCCAAATAAAAAATAGGTGTGAAAAAATAAGATGACTCTCAAGGTTATTTTTGAGGCAAGATTGTGGACTTCAAGAACAAGGGAAAGGTAGGACTTCTGGAAGCAGAGCTAGAAGTCAGAAAAAGGCTCTCAAGGGTGATTTCACATACAGCTATTATCCTTAAGATCTGGAGGTCCTTCTGTTTCCCCAGCCTGGGGTTACACTGAACCCAGAGCCTAAGCCAGAGGTACGCCTGCTCAGGTCAGCCAAATGACTTTGCATCAGGGACTGACGGGTTAAATGGGATCTAACAGGTTTTCACACAGTGCAGCAGACAGAGCATGGTATAGTGGAAAACAGACAGGCTTAAGAGACAGTTAGGCTCTGCAACTTTCGAGCTTTGTGACTTTGGGTAAGATATCTAAATTTTCTGAGCCTCAGTATGTTCATCCTTAAATGGAGATAGCAATATTGACCCAGCAGAGCTGTTGTAAGGATTATAAATAATATAAATGATTATAAATGATGTACACAACGCTATTAACCCAGTGTCTGAAGCAAAGTAGAGTTGCCGTAAATCCTGGTTTTCACGATTATGCGCTTCAGGAAGGAAGAGTTTTCTCAAAGTGTGGTCTGCCTGAGTGCCCATTAAAATACCAATGTCTGGGCCCCAGGATCAACTTACTCAAGCAAATGGGTCCCTCAACTATGCATTTTAACTTAACCCCAGATAATTTTTAAATACCTGGGATTTAATTTTCTAGGTGATTCTTAAATAAAAATGATAAATCAAGGAATTGCTGAAATATGGTGGAGACCAAAGAAAATAAGACACAGCAGGGAAGAAGAGTGGCAATAAAGCCAGAAGGACTTTGAGGCTTACTATTTCTGTTAAGAATAACAATAAGAGGATCGGTCAGAACAACAACAGGGGCAATAACAGCTACAATAAGAACAATACAACGGCAGCAGCAACATTAGCAGTTACAAACTACTGTTGTCAGATTGCTCTAAAAACTTTACCTATTTCAATTCCTTGAATCCTCATAATAACCCCGTGAAATATGTCTCATTATTATCCTCACATTTCAGATGAGGAAACTGAAGTTCAAAGGGATCAAGTAACATAGCCAAGATCACACAGGGAATTAATGATGAAGGCGTGAATCAAACCCAGGCAGGCTGTTGGCAGAGGATATGCAGTCAGTCCCTGTGCTGTGACAGAGAAAAAGACACCCCAGTGTTGCCACTAATGCTATCGTCAGTCCCCAAGTGCTGGCTAAGCATGTCGCGATGAACATAAGCATTTGGCATTCCACTATCTGTCTGCGTCTTCTTTCACTCACACAAACACAACTGCTCAACTACTGCTCACAACTGCTCTGGCCCCAGGGGACAGCACTTCCTTCCCCCATGTGAATCTGCTGTCTGCAAGCCCCACTGGGTCCACTGGGTCAGGGCCATGCCTCTCTCATTCAACCAAGTATCCCCAGGGACCAGGGGAGGATCTGAAACAAGGGAGTGACTCCACCAATGTATGTTGAATAATTGATGCTCTATAGTAGACTCAGATCTCCAACTCCTTCTAGTTCTTCAAATTACAAATAAGAACAAACTCTTGCCACCACATTTTCCACTCTTGGAAATTTTTTCAAGCTGCCTTATATAAATATCATCTAAATTATAAATGTAACTTCCCAATCCTCCACTCTGGGCCAGACAAATCTTCAGAGGCTCCCCCTAATGATAAATAATGCTCTACTTAGAACCAAAGTCTGGTTCCATTGGCATCTACTGCATGCCTACTGTATTCCAGACACTATGTGGGCACTTTCATTAGTACTTTCCAGAGCATACCACATCGTAGGTGCTTAATAAGTATAGATGCTACTACTTGGATTATGAATGAGCTACATCCAGATCAATCCATTGTGAACTGAAAATAAGGTAAGTCAAAAGTGAGATTTCAACTTACAATATTTCCAGGTTAAAATGGGTTTATCAGCATGTAGCCTCATTGTAAGTAGAGGATAATACTGAATGTCCTATCACTTTTACAACATTGTAAATTTGAATATCACAAGTTGAACCATCATAAGTAGGCAACTCATGTATGTGATAAACTCTCTGAGGTTCAAATTAGGGCCCCTCATTGAATAGGAGACAAACTGAGATAAAGATGTTTTAAGAACTTATACAACTCCGATCCAAGACTTCAGTGGGCGAGTCCAATGCCCTCTTCACCATGTAACAGGGAGATGGTTTGATAAACAAAGGGTTTACACAACAGTACTATAAGCTTTGAGTAAATTTCATAACTGCAATGGTTTACACTGTTATTGTTTCTCATGCCAAAGTAAGATGAGAAATTAATTAGAAGCTAACAGTGTCTTACATTTTCTCAGTACTTATTGTCTCTTGACTAGACTTCATAGGAATTAATTTTAAAAGAACAGTCCTTGAGAAACATGTCAAGTGATTTATTCAAATTCCCTCTCCATATATTCTATACTACCTTAAATTTACAAAAGTTTCAAATGTAGGGAAAAACACATTTAAAATTTGACAAAACAGCAAAATGACATTTGATATAAAATCCTATCATGACATTAATATATGGGTGATTTCTCAGATACTAATAATGGATCACAGAGGGGACTAAAAGGTTTGGGAAATTAGGACACCTGCCCTCAAGAAAGTTACCATATGGCAGGTTCTAATAACAAGGACTAACATTTATAGAACACACAGTGAGCTCCAGGCTTGAGAATGCTCTTGGACTCCTTTAAGCCTCACAGCAGATACTATATCCTGTGCAGAGACTAAGGCTCAGAGATGTTAAACAAGTTACCCAATATCACGAAGGTATCACAGAACTGACTCCAGAACCGAACTTTTCATCATTATTCTATTTTGTTTTCGGATAAAATACATAAACCAATACATATAAGACAACACGGAATGAGAAGGATACAATCTGAGAGCTGCAAACAAAAGTATGAAAAAACAGGAGTTAAATCATCAGTCATCCTGAGAAAATCAGAAAAGACCCTTGCGGGTAACAGCTTTTGACATGGTGACCAATGGTCCCCACCTAGTATTCAGCCCTTGTGGGGTTCCCTCTCTTTGAGTGTGGGCAGGACCTAGTGACTCTCTTTCAATAGCTAGAATACAGCAGAAGCAAAGGGATGTCACTCCTAGAACAGGTTACAAAAAGCTGACTCTGTCTCATTCTCACTCAACCTCTTGAAGGAGCACTCTCATGAAGCCCGCTGCTGTGTGATGACCTCCTCCGTGGAGAGGTTCATGTGGGAAGGAACCCAGGGAGGCCTCTGGCCAACAGCCAGCAAGGAACTGGGTCCCTCAGTCCAGCTACTCCCAAGGAACAGAATCCTGCAACAACCACATGAATAAGCCAAGGAAGCAGGTTGTCTCAGTTCAGGCTTCTATAACAAAACATCATAGTTTAAACAGTAGAACTTATTTCCCCCAGTCTGGAGGCTGGTAAGTCTAAGATCAAAGTGCTGGCCAATTGGGTTCCTGGTGAGGGCCCCCTTTCTGCTGCAAATAGCCACCTTCTTGGTGTGACTGCACATGGATGAGAAAAAGATCACCATCTCTCTTGTCTCCTCTTATAAAGGCACTTATCTCACCTGCGAGGGCTCTACCCTTGACTTAACCAGTTCCCAAAGATCCCACCTCCTACCACCATCATATTGAGGATTTGAGATTCAACATAGAAATTTGAAGGGACGAAAAAATGTAGTCCACAGCATATATTTTTTCCAGTAAAGCCTTTGAAAAGACTTAAGCCTTGTAGGAACCCCTGAACTGAAAGATCCAGCTAAGCCACACCTGAATTTTTTACCTACAGAAACTTCGCAGTAAGAAAGGTAGATGTATAGCTATATGATTTTTTTTTTGTTATTTTGTGTTGTTTTTAATTTTTTAAAAATACTTTGTGGGTACATAGTAGGTATATGTGTTTATAGGGTACATGAGCTGTTTTGAAACAGACATGCAATGTCAAATACACATATGAAAAATGGGGCCACATGATTTGCTATTGGGTTAGTTTGTTACACAATAATTAACGAATGTGGTGTATGGAGGATGCATGCAGTGAATGTGTTTGCAGCCCAGGTTCCATCCCTGGGCCCTCCTTGCCTTTAGTCACCAGCTGCAGTGAATGGTGCCATGAACACTCAGGCCCTCCTCTAACTGGCAGAGTCCTATCCGGAACATGCACTGTGCCTCTTTCTGCTTTTTGAACCAAGGACTGCTTCAATACTGAAGGATCCCCAGCCTAGAAGAGCAGGGAATTTAATGCCCCAGGAGTCACCCACACAGAAGAAGAGGAGAGCAGGGGTGAAATGCCCAGGCTTCACCCTTCAGACAGACAGTTCTAGAAGACAGAAAGTCTTTTTAGGAGATTGTCAACGAGCCAGTAGGATTGAGCTGTCAATAGCAACAGAATAACCTTGATAAAGCGTGTGCACATGGCCCTTTTTTCCCTTCCTTGACTCATTTCTCATATTCCCCATTACTGTTTCCCATGATCACTTCCCAGATAAACTGCCTGCATTCAAAGTCTTGTAAGCTCTACTTTTGGGGAAACCATACTAACAACACACAGGATTGAACTCTTCATGATAGTGGGATTTCAATGAGCAAAATGGACTGTGGTAAGCAAAGAGGGTAAAGGGGAAGTGTGGGTCGTGTTCGGGGGATGACAAATGATGTGGTTTGCTTAGGATGGAGTTTCTAACCCTGCCTAAAAGACGTGGATCACTTGTTACAATGGAGATTCCAAGTTCCTTTTCCCGGAGAATCTGATTCCTGGGAAGAGGCCTAGGAATCTGCATTTTGACTCATAACTGTCCCCATAATTATTTTACAGACCTCACATTTAGAAAACAAGTAGGTAAAAGGTGGGCCTCTTAGGAGCAAGCAAAGTAGTAACAGAGCAAATTTGGTCAAAGTCATGCTGAGGAAAAAATCTCAAAGTTTTTCTTAAAAGACTGGAATGAATCCTGAAAGCAACAGGAAGCCATTGAAAATTTTTGAGCAGAGGACTATGACAATTGAGACATTATAAAATTATTTGGGAGCAGCAAGACATACATAGATTTCCTGAGACAAAAGTTTAGGTGAGATACAATATTAGAAACATGAAGGCCAATAAAAAGTTTACTGCAAGTGTTTAGGTGATGTGGAATAGGAATTCAACTGAAATAACTAATTTTTAAAAGGAGGAGGTAGCTTTTCCTGAAATAAGCCTGAAATTTAAATTAAATGGCTCATACATTTCCCTCTCGGTCTTGCAGATTGCATTTGTAGGGCCTCTGTGCATTTCTTTATCATTCTTGGCATGCACTATTAATCTCTTGCTGGTAATTAATTACCACTACATTACTCTCAAAGTTATAGAATTTTCTCATGCACTTAAGAAATGGATGATTATTTATGTAGCTGGACCTCTTGGAAACATTTACATTTTTCCTTTAGTATGATTAAAGCCTAATGCAAATAGAGTTTTTAACTTAGGCTCCAAACATATTTTTTATGTGTTTAATTGGAAGTTTGACACTTACCTGGTTGTTAGTTTAGAAATGAAGCACATTTTTTAATTAAATCAAATTAGAAATTCATTACTGCCTTAAAACAAAATGTTAAAGCAAAAACAAGTCAGGGAAAAAGGCCAACGTAGTCTTTGGTGTGGGTTGCATTTTGCCTGCATGTTTGTTTTTCTTTTGGGCTAAAGGATTAAGCAATATCTGCCACAAAATATAATCTACATTCTCAAGACTAAGTAATTTGATTATTGTTATTATTTAATAATAAATGATATTCTCTCCCCCTCTCTCTCTTTACCCCCTCTTTCTCTTTCTCCCTCCCTTCCCTCTTCTCCTCCTCTCTCGCTCTCATTTTATAATAGCACTTATAATCATAGGGCACAAGAACATCCAATTAACCTCTGATGAGATAAAGCCTCTCTCTTTGTAACACACAGATTCCATGTACAATGTAGGAATATGGATTAGGAATTATGGAATCAACCTAATTAGTTTTCATCCCAGCTGCTATGCCTGTATGCTACAAGCCCATGGAAAATGTTAGTTGCCGATTTTATGAGGTATTTATAAACATTAAAACAAACAAAATAGATGAGATTCTTAGAAGAAAATCTGATGCTGAATAAGAGTGCATTTAACAAGTACTCTGTTTTTTGTTTGTTTTTAGAGACAGGGTCCTGCCATGTTGCCCAGGTTGCAGTGCAGTGGCTATTCACAGGCATCCCCCAACTCCTGGCCTCATGATCCTTCCGTCTCAGCCTCCTAAGTAGCTGGGATTATGGGTACACACCAACATGCTTAGCTCTCTGTCAACCTCACACCCATGCCACAGAGGAGTCTTGTCACCATCTCTGAGGCATACAGCGGTGGTGGAGGTGTGGGGACACATGGGTCCTCCACGGACCTCTTCCAGCTGCCTTATTTGTAAACTCCTCTCCATCACCCTCATGAATAATATTAAATCCCTTATTGGGAAGCATTCATTGTAAGTCTGAAGAAATTGATCTGTGTTTATTTACTGTAGAGTAAGGGAATTTAGGTGGTATACAACCCTAAACTTCTATTAGCACTGAAATAGATCATGCTTCCTTTTTTTCTTAGTTGATTCAGAGGATACTCTATATGATAGATTATTTCATTTATCTGCTGTTATGAATGGCTGAGAGGATACTGAAATTAAGCAGCATTGTATTTTCCCTTTCAGATATTTTTCTGGGAGTGGAGGCAGCAGGCACCAAGATATTGCTATTCATACATCTCAACAAAGGCATAGAAGAAGGCATCCAAAGCTAAATCAGGAATATTTGCTTCCTATTCTATTCTTAGGTCACCCAATTGTAAATGCACACAGTCTCACAAACCTATGCCTAGAAGGCAGACAAGGAAGTTCATGAATGGACTATTATTAAGTATTTCATGAGATGTATAGAGAAAGAAAGAAACCATAAGATATTCTAAAAAGAATGAACAAGCCAGAGAATTAAAGAGAGAGCAAGAGAGAGAAAGACGACATTGATGGCGCTCAAAAGGAAAAAGGTGAGCAGAACAATTCTTTTTGAATATAACATATCAAGTTTAATTAATACTAAGAAAAAGCATTAACTGGTGAATTCAGGCAAGCATGTATTTAGAGAATCAGCCAAGAAAACATGGATAAGACTTCACAGTGTTTATATTCGTGCAACCACAGAAGTTAGATGAGCCAAGAACCCAGTTGAAATTTAATCAAATGAAGTGAAGAATATAACTAAGACTGAAGCCAACCACACCAGTCCTGCTGGCCTCAGAAACCACACTCTCTCTTCACGTAAATGTCATAGTAATAAAAAACAAAAAGGCATGTGCAAATAAAATAGGCATTATTCAAGAAAGAGTAGCACATGGTGCAATAAGAAGCGCATGGGGAATGGTCCAGAGAGGAGTCTGGGAGGTATATCTGCACTAGGCCGAGAATGAAATTATGGGGTGCTTGGGGGAGACTTGGGTTGAAAATACAAGTGATTGAACTAACCCTAAAAACTTAATGTGTCTGTTCTGAATGTACATCAATATCAGTGTAGTCAGAATGCATCAAATAAGTGTCGGCAAATCAGTGGCCATTGCTTCAAGGAAGCAAAATATCAGGTCTGGGAAATGCCAGGGGTCATTTTACTAGGGTGACAATTTTGCTTGGGTAACTAGAAATGTTTTCTTTCTCCAGTCTGAATATTCTCCCTGGCCCACTCTCCAGCTCGGAACTAAAATAGACAGACAGGGGTGTCCACGATCACAGTGAAGAGAGACTCTGGATATAGGTTTGTCTTCTATTCCCAAACCTGCCCTTTTGGCAAGGAATGTGCAGTTTTCTAAGATGAAGCCCGATGAGTGTGGCCATGAGTATGTACTTGGCCTGGAGGGTGAAAGGAAGGGTACCCTGTGGCTACCTGTGCACATTTGGAAGCGACCCCTGAAAGTAAAGAAGCCAGAATGAAAATGTACACATGTTTTCAGCCAGGATCTAAGATCCTGTTTCAGATTTCATCAATGATGAGTAATCTTGATGGATTAGGGATAAAATATTCCAACACTCACATTCCATGAAGCAAATTCTCTGTTGACACACGCAGTGTGTCATGAGAGAGTTTGCTTTGGAAAAATAAATACAACTAGAAAAGAGGAGGCAGCAATGTAGGATCATGTATTTGGGGCAACTTCTCCATCTCTATGAGATTGTAAAAGAATTCCATATGCGTGTTACCACAGCTTTCCTAAATTTATTTTCTTTTGAAGATTTTCTGAAAGTTTATGTCTATCTTTTTGTATTAATAAGAAGAACAGTGGATCCCTGTGTGACATGGTAAAAACCCCATAAAACTACATACCTCAACCAGTTGAAACTGCTCTCTGTAACCCTAATGTGACAGGCAAGCAGTCCAAACCCATGCCATCTTGGCCCCTGTGACTTGTAATAAGTAACTAATGTCTGTAATTTCCACCTTACCCAGGCAATGTGTAAACTAACGCTTATCTTGACTTCTGTGAACCACTTAAGTAACAATCAGAATGTCCAAAGCCCCTCACCCTCACCCCCGTCCAGGAGGTGGTTTACAGAATGTCGAAAGTCCACAGACCCTCAGAATGTCCAAAGCCCCTCACCCCCACCCCTGCCCAGGAGGTGGTTTACGAGCATAAAAAATCTTGACACCCTCCTTTCGGGGCCACGGGTTAGAGAGACATGAGTCCTCCCTGGCCGCCGACAATAAACACCCTGCAATTTGGCATACTTTTGTCTTAGCATTAACTTTCTATGCTCGCTCTAATACAACACCTGGATATAGAGATGTAAAAGAGTGCCTGATGAAGAAATGCACAGCTTCCATCACAAGGAAAGAGCAAAAAGAGTTTATTTTGCATACATTTTCTTTCAACATGGAGCCCAACATCGAGATAAACCAGATTCTAGTTCTAAGTAATAAATTTAACATAAAGAAATCAAAGTTGGGTTTTTATTTTTTGCTTTGTCAAGTCACGCCTAGATTGACTTCTGCGTATCTTTATGAAGGATATGCTAATAATGAAAAGGAGATACCAGGCTATGATAATCCAAAGGTTCGGCTGTCTGTTATAATACTGTATGCACAGGGATTGTTTATTTTACCAGCTAAAAATATGTAAAGCACAATATTGGTGCAGCCTTTGCTGTTACCAGGAAATAAAAAGTAAGGAAATAACATTCTCGAAAAAAAAAAATGCCATAGTGTGTTTCCAGGTCAAAGTGGCAATGTGAGGCTTACCTATTTCCCTGTACTCCTTACTCAAATTCCCATTCAAACGACCCAATGCATACAAAAATGAAGGAAATTTATTTCATACCAGGAACCTTTAAGAAATTGGCCAGAGGTCTGTAATTTTTAGAATGTCTACCCCCACAAATTACAGGTAACATGTTATATAACAGAAAGGAGTTATAAACAGTGAATAACCTCATATGTGAAAGAAAAGTCCCCAGAATGGAAGAGACTATGGGAAGAGTCCATGTAAAGGCACAATTGGGAAAAGCCAAGTGGTGGGGACCAGGAAGAATCAAGCAATGTTGCTTAGGGACGGGTGGGGTTAAATTTTAATTTTATTAGTGCAAAACTACAAGGCAACAGATGTTTGCTCATACTTTCAGATCATGTTTTGTTTAAATGGCATCATATGTAAAGGAAGGAGTAGGAGATACTTGAACAGAGAAACACATAAGCATACACCAGAAGCACAGACAAAAATGCTAAACCCAACCTCATTATAGAAAATATAAAAATAGACTAAACCGCTTCATTAAAGGACAAAAGATCTTAGCTGCAATTTTTTAAAACATTTAACTAAATGGTAATTACAAGAAACAGAGCTAAAATCAAATTATAGAGGAGGAAAACAAAAGACTGGAAATCATTTGTTGAGCACTTATGACTTAGCAGTCCATGTTCTAAGTATTGTTTATTTTATATTAATAACAATTACAAAAGATAGGGACTTTAAATAATCATTTTATAGCTTAGAAAATAAAATCACAAAGAAGTGAAATCACTTTCTTAAAGCCACACAATGGCTCAGTGGTAGATCCATGACGTTCCCGCCTCAGAGGCAAAAAGAGGCAAAACATAGTAGGCAAATTCAAATTCAAAAAAAAAAGAAAGGCATGCAGTATTAACAGGAATAGTACCATTTCTCCATTTGTTTTGTTCTGAAATATTTAAACAGCAAATTGTATACACTTTCCTATAAAACAAAGCAAAATTTATTTTTTTTAACATTCAGTAAATGTGTGTTTACTGCTGAATGAATTCAAGAATTATTCAAGAATTAATCAACTATATTAGTCAGAGATCTCCAGAGACATAGAGCTAATAGGAGATATACATATATATCTGCTCTACATATATATAGGAGACAGATCTATGTCTTATACACACACACATGTATATATGGAGAGAGAGAGATTATAAGGAATTGGTTCACATGACTGTGGAGGCTGAGAAGTCCCATGGTCTACAGTCTGTAAACCAGAGACCCTAAAAAGCTGGAAGCATAGTTCCAGTCCAAGTCTGAAGGCCCAAGACCAGGAGAACTGGTAAGTGGAGGTAGAAAGTTGGTGGTGCCGTTCTAGTCCAAGTCCAAAGGCCTGAAAATCAGAAGTGCCAATGGTGTAAGTGCCAGTCCAAGGGTAGCAGAGACTGATGTCCCAATTCAAGCTGTCAGGCAAAGAGAGCAAATTCTCTCCTACCCTGCCTTTTGTTCCATTCAGGCCTCCAACATATTGGATGAAGAGTGAATACACTGGCCATCTGCTTTCCTCAGTCTACCAGTTCAATGCTAATCTCACTCAGAAACACCCTCACAAACATATCCAGAATAACGTTTAACCAAATATCTGGGCACCCCATGTCCCAGTCAAATTGACACATAAAATTAATCATCACAAGTCCACCTCTGTCAACCTGTCACCCATACGTATCTCCTTAAGCCATTCGTAACCTCAAAATAAAGGCAGTAACAAGGTCACAATTTCACCAAACATGATACAACTATCCTGCATACAACTAAAAATGCACGAACCCCTTCCCCAGAAGAGGAGTCAGAGTCTTGGAACTGTACACTTCTCCTTGATGTCTTGTAACCTGAAATGCTATGATTAAAAATTAAGAATAATTAACTATGATATAAAGTCAATACATCTGCTGTTACGTGACAAAAGAATCAGAGAGTGAAAATCAAATATTTTTTCTTAATATATACAAAAATAAATATACTTAGGAAATACATTCCAAACAAAATAAGGAAGACTATCCATAACAATTACAATCCTCTTTTCTCTGTAGCTAGTCACTTGTAGTTGATATTTATAACTACCTTCTTCTGTTAGCCATTCCATGTGCCTTTTCCCTTCAGCAAGCACCTTATTTGCTCACGTTCTTCACCTGGTAGAATGACCCAAATCGTCATTCCTGAAGAGTCTGAGCCATTAGTAGTCCTTCCTGGATTGGGTTGTTGTAGGTTTCCATTGATTATAATCACAAGGTATGGTAACACTCAGTGACACACTAAGGGGTCTCTCGGAATTCAAGCATGTTCTTTCTTACCTCTATTGTAGAGTGCAATGGAATTTCTCCTCTCTAGTGAGGATCAGCCACCTCTCCCAGCATAGTATTATAACTCACTTCTTTGCCTACTGATTCAGAGGCATGAGAAGTTCAAAGGGGCCAGTTGGCAGTCTTAATTTCTGGTTCAACGGAACAATTTTTGTGTCTCCTGATGGAAGGATTCTTCCCTTTGGAAATGAGACCCCTAGGCCATCAGAGCATAAGGTCATGAAAACAGAAAGCAAACATTTCGCTAGTGGGTCACTGTGGGTAGTAGTAAGTGGAGCCACTCCTATTCCACCTTCGATTCCTGGACTCATGAATCCTAGCTATAGGAGAAACAGCACCATATATCAGACAGTGTTTCCAAGTATGTTCAGCCTTGTAGAGAATTTTGCCCATACCCTCTGAGGTGCTGCCACCTAGCTGGTGTGATAACTGAGTCTTCAAAAGGACATTCCACTGTTCCATCAGGCCAACTGCTTCAGAATGGTGGAGAACATGGTAAGACTAGTGAAGTCCATGAGCCTGGGCCCACTGCTGCATTTATTCAGCAGCAAAGCAAGTTCCTCAGTCAGCAGCAATGCTATGGTGAATACCATGATGGTGAATAAAGTTTTATAGTCATATTTTTCCAGCTCACTTACATCTCTTTGGCAAGGAAACCACAAACATACACATTGGTCACTAATCATCGACTTGAACCCTTGGAGGCAGTTGAAAAATCACCCAGTACTGGAAACTTCCTTACAACATCCCCAGCAGTGAATCCTGGTCCATGCTTGGGCGTTTCCAAGCATAAGGTCCTCACTACTATCCCAGCTGCAGCTTCTCCTCTGCTTTTATGAAGCACTAGTTATTCGAGAGTATGTCTTTTCATTTCAAATTCTAATATTAGCTATGCATCAACAAAAGTCTCTGAATTTATCTAAATGTTCTTTAACCTATTAATTATAACTTAGGGCAATGAGTTCCACAAACTTACTACCTATTGTGCAAAGACTTTTTGATTTTTCAATATCCGTATTAATTTAATATTTAAAACTGCCTCTCTAGTTAATAAATCTCAATGTATTTACCCTCTACCTACTGTCAGAACTCTCACACCAGGGTTTTCATTCATCCAAAAAATAAAGAAGTAGTACTAGGACTGTAATATTAGTATAAAATATAGCAATATTAGAATTATCACTCTAGAGCCAGGTGTGGTGGCTCACACCTACAACCCCAGCACTTTGTGAGGCTGAGACAGGTGGATCACTTGAGGCCAGGAGTTTGAGACCAGCCTGGCCAACATGGTGAAACCTCATCTCTACTAAAAATACAAAAATTAGCCAGGCGTGGTAGCATATGCCTGTAATTCCAGCTACTTGAGAGGCTGAGCCAGGAGAAACACTTGAGCCCAAGAGGCGGAGGCTGCAGTGAGCCCAGATTGTGCTACGACACTCCAGCCTGGGTGACAGAGTGAGATACCATCTCAAAAAAAAAAAAAAAGGAATTATTACTAGATAATAAACTATTAAACTATTATAAAAATCACAACAATATACAGTAGTGCAAACATAAGGCAGAGTTATGATGCATTTTGCATCTAATGATCTTTTCTCACAGTGACAATACAAGTGCATCCTTGGTAGAATTATGAAAGTTATAAGGAGACAGAAATGCATTTTACAAATAACATAATAGCTTATATAGGGTGCTGATCCAAAAAAATACTACCAATTTAAGGATTTAGATATTTGCGTTGTTATGAGAATGGGTAAAATGTTATACATCACAACTACTTTAACATTAGCAGGCTTGCTTACATCTTTAACACAAATTGAAAGAAGGTGAAACTTTTTTTTTTATTGTTATACTTTAAGTTCTAGAATACATGTGCAGAACATGAAGGTTTGTTACATAGGTATACACGTGCCATGGTGGTTTGCTGCACCCATCAACCTGTCATCTACATTAGGTATTTCTCCTAATGCTCTCCCTCCCAAAGCCCCCTACCCTCAACTGGCCCCAGTGTGTGATGTTCCCCTCCCTATGTCCATGTGTTCTCACTGTTCAACTCTCACTTATGAGTGGGAACATGCAGTGTTTGGTTTTCTGTTCCTGTGTTAGTTGGCTGAGAATTATGGTTTCCAGCTTCATGCACGTCCCTGCAAAGGACATGAACTCATCCTTTTAATGACTGCATAGTATTCCATGGTGTATATGTGCCACGTTTTCTTTATTGGGCACAATAAAGAAAACTGATGGGCATGTGGGTTGGTTCCAAGTCTTTGCTATTGTGAACAGTGCTGCAATAAACATATGTGTGCATGTGTCTTTATAGTACAATGATCTATAATCCTTTGGGTATATACCCAGTAATGGGATTGCTGGGTCAAATGGTATTTCTGGTTCTAGATCCTTGAGGAACCGCCAAACAGTTTTCCACAATGGTTGAACTGATTTACACTCCCATCAACAGTGTAAAAGTATTTCTATTTCTCCACATACTTGCCAGCATCTGTTGTTTTCTGACTTTTTAATGATTGCCACTCTAACTGGTAGGAGATGGTATCTCATTGTGGTTTTGATTTGCATTCTCTAACGATTAGTGATGATGAGCTGTTTTTCATGTTTCTTGGCCATATAGATGGCTTTTTTTGAGAGGTGTCTGTTTATATTCTTCATCCATCTTGATGGCGTTGTTTTTTTCTTGTAAATTTGTTTAAGTTCCTTGTAGAGTCTGGATATTAGCCCTGTGTCAGATGAATAGATCGCAAAAATTTTCTTTCATTCTATAGGTTGCCTGTTCATTCTGATGATAGTTTCTTTTGCTCTTTAGTTTAATTAGATCCCGTTTGTAAATTTTGGCTTTTGTTGCCATTGCTTTTGGTGTTTTAGTCATGAAGTCTTTGCCTATGCCTATGTCCTGAATGGTACTGCCTAGGTTTTCTTCTAGGGTTTTTATGGTTTTAGGTCTTATGTTTAAGTCTTTAATGCATCTTAATTTTTGTATAAGGTGTAAGGAAGGGGTCCATTTTTAGTTTTCTGCACGTGGCTAGCCAATTTTCCCAAACCATTTATTAAACAGGGACTCCTTTCCCACTGCTTGTTTTTGTCAGGTTTGTCAAAGATCAGATGGTTGTAGAGGTGTGGCATTATTTCTGAGACCTCTGTTCCATTCCATTGGTCTATATATTTGTTTTGGTACCAGTACCATGCAGTTTTGGTTACTGTAGCTTTGTAGTATAGTTTGAAGTCAGGTAGCATGATACCTCTAGCTTTTTTCTTTTTGCTTAGGATTGTTTTGGCTATACGAGCTCTTTTTTAGTTCCATATGAAATTTAAAGTAGTTTTTTTCTAATTCTATGAAGAAAGTTAATGGTAGCTTGATGGGGATAATATTGAATCCATAAATTAAAAATTAAAAAGCATATAGAAAAATAAATAAATCATAATTAAAATCTCAAAAGAATTATGATCCCTTATTATAATACATGGAATACAAGGTAATTCAACAACTGAATTAACATAACTACATTACTTTAAATTAGTAAAAGGTCAGACATGGAAATGACATGAGTTTTTATGTAGGAATAGCCCCAATCTATCTAAATGCAACAGGAATCATGTATGACTTATTCATAAACAAATGTAAGAATACATGAATGAATGAATACTTCTTTCAGTTTTTGACAGTCCAACTTGATTCTTTAAATGTCCAAACTTAATACCTATTTTGTTATTTAAGAAAAAAAATCAATTAAATTCAGAAGGCAAAAAATCCTGGCCACAGTAACAAATGATTTTTACTAGCAACAAGTAACTAAATAAACTCTTACATTTTTTAAATTCAATAAAACACTTATCTAAATGTTGGCACAAAAATGCAAGTACATATATAAGAATATAATGACTGTAAGAAAAATTAGGGGCCACATGCTGGGGCTCATGCCTGTAATCCCAACACTTTGAGAAGCAGAAGTGGGTGGATCACTTGAGGTCGGGAGTTCAAGACCAGCCTGGCAATGTAGTGAAACCCCATCTCTACACAAAAAAAAAAGAAAGGATAAAAGAAAAATTAGCCAGGCATGGTGGCAGGTGCCTGTAATCCCAGCTACTACTCAGGAGGCTGAGGTGGGAGAATTAGTTTAACCTGTGAGGTGGAGGTTGCCGTGAGCTGAAATCACACCCCTGCACTGCAGTCTGGGTGACAAAGCGAGACCCTGACTCAAAAATAATAATAATAAATCTAGGAAAGCTAGGAACTACATATGAAAAGCCTTTAAAAACATACGGCCAACAATTAGACTTTTGGTACAGTATCCTAAAGAAATAGTCATGTTTGTATGTGATTGTTTTCCTTCAAGAACAAGTATTGCACTCTGGTTTATAATACACTCTGGAAATAATACAAATCTACAATAATAAAGGACTAATTAAACAAATTATGCAGTATTTGATATAATACATTATTTTTAAATAGGGTAAAATTCTATATTTGATACAATTAAAAATATTAAAGTAGCATGTATGTGAGCATGACATAAAGTAGCATATCATATGAGGTAGGTAAGAAAAAATAGGTATATGTCTACATATAAATGCAATGAAAAAATGGCATGGGAATTGGCAGATATTAAGAATACATGAGGTGAGTTTTTTGTCTTACCAAAGTTTTATGTGCATGCATTTTTATGTATATGTATTATTAAATAGTTGAGAAAAAAGTGTGAAATATATCAACTTTTTGTGATCCTTGGCTGTATATCATGTTTTTCTAACACTCTGTATATTTTTTTTAGTAAAGTCTTCAAAATTATTCTCAAGAGAAAAGCCAGCCTTATTATGTAATTAAATATAGCTTCTTACTCCTCTCAAAAAAAGAAAACACAAAACTCACTGCATAGTAATTTTTCAAGGAATATAAGAATTGTGAGTTGAGTTATGTAAATAAAGGGTGAGTCTTCTAATCAGCAGTTATTGAAATAAAATGAATAGCTCTCGATAAATACCTCTGAGACTCATTTTTTAAAAGACAAAGTATGACAGATATATGCATTTTCATATCTCAACATATTTCTTTAAGAAAAAAAGTGTGTTTTCTGCCTAATTTAAGATACTTACTGTGCTGTAATTGTGAACTTTGCTTTTATTTTTAAAGAAATCTCTTATCACCTTTACATTTAAAACAATTTGTTGATAATGGAAGTACTTATTAATGTCTTTCAGTGTCAGAGTCCCTGATGGCATGATTTTAAAAAGTTAATAATTAATAGCAACTTAGCACTCATAATATTATAATGATTAGATTCAACATTTACACATATTTTTCAAAAATGCATTTATGCATAAAATTAATTTTCTTCAATTTTAATTATATGTTTCATTCTTTTTATACATAATTATTGAGGTATATTGTTCAGTTCCATAAATTACCACCGGAATACCATGAAACAATTCAAAGTATCATCAAAAGGGACAAAGGAGGTTCACATGATCCAAAGAAAGAGAACCTCCTCCGGGCTTCATGAACGTGGTTGTATACACCATGCAAGGTGAATGATGAACAGCATTTCCAAGGATAAAGATAGACATGACCTGTTCCCACCCCAGTTCATCATCACCTCTTTTACACCAAAAGGTCTGCAGGGTGTGTGTGGTCACTGTTTCTTTTGTGCCATTTTAGAATGGAGAGGGTGGATGTGATGAAGCCAGTAATTCAGGACTTATTCCTTCTTGTTGTGTGTGTGTGTGTGTGTGTGTGTGTGTGTGTTTTGCCCTTGCACCAGAGTATGAAATAGCTTCCAGGAGCTCCAGCTATAAGCTTGGAAGAGTCTGTGTGATTAGAATCACATGGTGACAACACCCAGAATCTAAATTGGACTTCTGTTGTATTCTCACCAATTTGTTTATTAACATTTTAATGGGTACATTTTAGAGTCTCCCATTTTGTGTGTAATCAGATCCTCCCCTTCAAATGCTGTAATTAACATCACTTAAAAATAACTTGAATAAAATATTGAAACCTCAAAAAAAAAAAAAAAAAAAGATGAGAACAAAGACATGACATACAGATCCCAGGGCAGGTTAGGTAGTTGAGAAATATACTCAGTACACAGTAAGTCAGCACTTTTGCCTGACCCATGTGATTTGAAAAATATATGTATTGACTATACGAGAAACATTTAAATGAAGAATATGACTAAGACAGTATTTTCAACAGCTTTAAAGAATTAACTCAGATGCTTTTACTCAATCCTGTAGGTGACTGGGAGTGATGATGGTTGTTTTAACAGAAAAGAGATAATACATTGTATATAACTTCACTAGAGGGATATTTATTTTGCAATACACTAATAAAATATCAAGGAAAGAAAGCCTAAATTTAAAGTAGTCAGTTGAATCATGGCTCTTTTACAGTGACTCTCAAGCTTTAGTGTGTGTGTCAGAATCATCTGAGATGTTTGTCAAAACACAGATTGCTTGAGTCCCTTCTCCATGGTACCAGATTAAGTAGGTCTGGGATAAAAGTGTGATAATCTGCATTTCTGTAAATTCCCAGGTGGCGTTGATACTGCTAGCCTGGGGGCCCACACCTAGACAACCACCCATCTAGTAACTTTGTAAGAGCTAGGGGAACACTGAACTAGCGTGGTTCTTTAGGATAATCTTGATCTAGAAAGGACAGTAAATCCAACAATGTCTCAATTACTACATGAGTCTATTTTTATTCCTTGAAAGCTCTGGAGGAGCATTTCCATGGCGCATTGTTCCTCAAGAGTATCACTAAATATTGAGCCTTTGCCTGCATTTTAGGTCTGTGTGGCATGTGGCTTTTGGTTTCTCATGGTTTCAGGATGTGTGCTGTAACTCCAGGTATTACATCCTGTACCAGGCATTAAAAAAGCAAATAGTCAAGTGTTTTCTCCTAGACAGGCTTTTTATTTTTATTTAGGAAGGACTGTCTTTGCCAGGGATTTCTACTTGTAACTCAATAACCAAAACTGTGCTACAGGATCCCCTCTCCAGCTCCAAAAGTGGTTGGATAGAAAGCAAAGCAAATTACCTCGCTGACACATTATTTCCCCAACAAAAATCAGGATTCTGCTAATAAAGGAACAGAATGGTCACGGGCATTAGGTAGGCAGCTAGCTGCCCCACAGAGCTATAGAATGAGATTGCAGATGTGAGAGAGTAGGAAAAGAATGGGCAGACCTTGAAAACTGATTTTTGTCTTCCACACCCTTCCAACTTCAGCTTAAGTACATTTCCTCCAAAAAGACTTTCTTGACCTACAACTCTCCAATTAAATTGAAGGCTCTTATCGGTAGCCCCATGGCAACTGGCATAATTAATTACCAGTTAATTCATTGAGGATCAGCATTCAGAACACCCAGGGAAGACGGGGCTCCCTCCTGTAGACAGCAGCAGGTCTGGCCTTATGCAGACTGCTTTCCCAGTGATGAAATGCTTTAAGAAAGGCTCCCAGTGAGAGTGTCAGAACCTGAAAAAGAAGTGGCAGAGAGGCTCAAGTGCTGGGTATGAAGGAAAGGCATAAGATGGATGCTCTTCCCATGAGTAACCTTCATCCATTTATCTCAGAAGAAATATGGCATCCATGAATAAAGAAGACGCTGCTATTTAAAAAGAGCAATCAGACATTTTTTAAAAAAAGAGATCCTGAATTAAAAATATGACGTGGAAATAAACAATTCTATGAGACTGAGAAAATAAAAAGGGTAGAGTTCAGAGCCACATTGATGAGCTGGTAAAAGCTAAAGTTGGACAAGTTTTTTACATAAGAGAACTAAGAGGGGAAAAAGATCAAAATAAAAGAGAAAAGCTTAAAACATGAATAAAAAGATCCAAGAGGCCCAGAATTCAACAAATAAGAGTTAGAAAATGTCAAGAACTGAAATAATGAGAGACAGAACATAATCAAAGAATAATGGAATAAAAGGTCCTTAGATGAAGAAACATGTGGTATAAGGACTCAGCCTGCAAGGACAATTTAAAGTATCAAGTAGAAAGAAATCTATAAGACATTCAGAATGGTAGTGAAGAAGATGATCATGAAATATTTACAGGGAAGAGAAAACACCACAAAACAAAATCGTAAACAAACAAAAACAAAAAAACATTCTATCTGCCAAGGCTGAGTCCAAGCCTCAATGTTCTGAAGGAAAAAGATGTTGAACTCAGAATTCTGTAATCAAACAAACTGATTATAGAATTTCATAACCAATCAAATGACCAATCAAGGTCAAAAATTTATACTCTGTGGGTGAAAGTTAGAAGTGAAGGTGCTAACTACAGATTTTCTTAAGTTTTTCTCTGGGGAAATACATAAGAAGAGATGATAGGATGAAAACAAGCTCATATTGATTGAATAAAGATTTTTCAGAGAGAAAAATTGGAGACATGAGATATAGCATGGTTCAGTGGAAAATCTGAATCTAGCTATAGATTTTGAGAAAAGTTCCTTGAAATCCTGACCCCTACCACTTATTAGCCAGGTGAATTTAGGAAAGATACCTTTTTAGCCTCAGTTTACTCATCTATGAAATGGAACTGATAGTGTATGATATTTAAGGATGGTGAGAGAAAAGGAAATAACGTATATAAAAATCCTAGCAACACAGTCCCTGACATTCAAATTATACTGGATATTTTATGATTTTCAAAATTAATGCAGGACTTATCACTATATTATCTCACTTTTGCCCAATGAGCATGTTTCTTCCCCAATCACAGACCTTCCTATTTAGACACAGCAGCTACCGAAGTCCACACCTGACCTGGAATAATCATCGCCACTTACTCACCACGAAGCTGGCAGCATGTATGCCACCAAATATTAATGAGAAGAGAATCAGGCTTGTGGATGTCTCCGAGAGCTCTTGGGATGGAAAATTAATCTTGAAGCGCGCATCAGAGTCAAAGGGTCTTGCACAGCATCGTGTGGCGTTGACTACACGGGGAAAACTCTGTACTTTCTACTGATCAGAGATGACAGATGAGCCTGGCATGAAATACGTCTGTCAGACTTTTAGCAGCTCGACATGGAGCACCCAACTCTGAAATGTGATAATTATCCATCAATGTTCGACACAATCTGGAGTCCCAGAACCAGACTGTCACTTGAAGATTATGGTCGACATAAGAAATTCACGGATGTGAGCTTTTGGTGCATACACACAATATGCATACGTCCTTTGCTTAAAAGATGCATCCGGGGGCTTTAAATTCAGAGATACAACGAAGACGGCTTTCAGACATTCAGAAGGAAGGAGTCTGTGCCTCTTCCCTGGGGGGAGGGGTGGCCAAAAATAAATAAATAACTCCACACTACTCTTTAAAAGATATTTATTTGTTTATTTACAAGAACTACAGTGGGAAATTAAATAAAAACAACAAGAATAGCAACGATTCATTGAGCATTCACCATATGCCAAATGCTCTATTTATCTATTTATCACATGTAATCCTCCCAGCAATTTATGAGGTAGAAAGGTCTATCTCCATTTGGTAAAAGGGCAAACCAGCCAAGGCCTGGAAAGATTAGAGACTGGCTACAGACAATAGACTTGGCCTTGGATATGTCTGACTCATGACCTATGGTTTTAATCACAGCAATATATGATTTCATTAAGGTATCTTCTACAACAAAAAGCCATTTTTCCCATGGTAATAACCAAACACAGAATATAAAACACAGTGACGTTCCTGGCCCATAAACAGTTAATTTTTAGTAATATAAATAATCTAAAGCAATTTAAATCTGTTTCATCTTTTGAAAAGTTCTGTATCTTTAATATGTTATTATATACTATTAAATGCGTACAAAATATATTATTCAGGTCAAGAAATACAGCTTGAAATAAAAATGTACCTTGGGGACACTAGCTCTCAGATGGAACTTCATTTGGAAACACACTGGAGTCTACTTGAAAAGCCCTGAAATTCTGTATCCAGTATAACTATTCTTAGCGTTAGAGTGATGTGTCAGTCCTTTTCCAATGACTGCTGTATCTAGTATTTCTGTCACTTAGGCTGGAGTGCAGTGGGAAAATCTCAGCTCATTGTAACCTCCACCTCCTGGGTTCAAGCGATTCTCCTGCCTCAGCCTCCTGAGTAGCTGGGATTACAAGTGTGTGTCACCACACCCAGCTAATTTTTGTATTTTTAGTAGAGATGGGGTTTCGCCATATTGGTCAGGCTGGTCTCAAACTCCTGACCTCATGATCTGCCCGTCTCAACCTCTCAAAATGCTGGGATTACAGGCATGAGCCACTGCACCCGGCCATATCACAGCATTTCTAATCAATAAAAATCCACGGCACCATTGTTCCCACTCCATTTGACCCACATTGGGATAATCTCATAGATTTAACTTCATAAACTTAAAGAATACTAATACCTGAACCCCACCTCTAGATATTCTGGGTTGATTGGTCTGAAATAAGATACAGAAATTAGTACAGTTTTCAAGCTCTCCCAAGAGGTTGCAATGTGCATCTTAGGTTAACACCTACAGATATTAAATGAAATGAAAGAAATGAGGATAAAATGTAGATAATGGATAAAATAGAGGAAAATATTGTTGCTGCTCGCTCTGTTTCAAGTTTAGGATAAGATTTGTAAAATATTAACCACTTACTTTTCCCTAGCATTTTTCTTCACCTCTCCTGCCCTCCCAGCTCCAGTGTGCTTTTACAAACTACAATGGCTGCCCTTGCGTCTCTCTTTCTGAAAACTGTTCTTGCCTTCTGGAGCCACTTGGCCCTCCCTCTAAAGCAGAGAACGAGAAGTGTTTTATGTCTCTCCAGGGGCAGCCTTTAGCCAGTGACTGACTGGTGCAAGAGTGTAGAAGCCCAGTGTCTTTGTCTGAGGCTGGGATCACTCTGAGGCATAGTCCACATTCCACAACCCCTTGCAAGATCAGGCTGAGGCCACCTGTGTGGGATTAGACATCCCCTCCCCAAGTTGCTATTCTGCTTTCCTCACTTCCTTACCAGTTTCTCCCGGGAACACCTCCTCTAAGTGACTTTCTCATGGATCTTCATCTCAGGATCTCCTTCTGGGGATCTTGACCTAATGGAAAACCACGGTTCAATCTTATGTAAACATTTTCCTTCAGTTAGTCCTATTTCTCCACGCCATAACATTTCCCTTTCAGAGACCAAGCTTTCAGGACCTTTTCAAACCTGCTCAGTAACAATAGCCCTGGTTTCTTCCCTCCTTAGTCCCTGCCTTACCCTTTAGTTTCCAACAACAGCACACTGTAGTTCTGGAAGACAGTGAATGTTTCACACGTCTATGTTACTCCTCATGCTGATTTCTCTGTCTGGAGTCCCCCTGCCCCTCTCTCTTCCACCTGGGAATCTCCTGTTTGAACTGTGAAACATAACCTTCTCGAAAATTGTTTCTTGAGTTCTCTAAATCATCAAACTTCCACTCCTCAAAAAAAAAAAAAAATTCCCATTTTTACAGAATTTAATCATTCCACCTCTATGCTCTGATCCTTCCACCTCTATTCTCCGCATTCACTTTGTACATACATAGTTCTACTTGAGTATTTAGTATAATTGATTTTAATTCATTTACCTGCCTTTGCTGTTGGATAGGAAATTCTCTCTTGACAGAGTGTATTTGCTTTTATGGTCCTTGGTGCACAACAAGTAATCAGTATCACTGGAAATAAGTTACACTCTTTTTCTCTTCCAGAATGTGTTCCATTGTCATCCAACCTGACCAAATCTTAATAATTAGCTTTAAGTACACTTCAGTGATATAAATATCTGTTTCTAAACATTCAAATACATGCAGATGCTTGTTTTCTCTATAAATGTTTAAATTCTGGATTTCCTATAATCTGTGACTCTCATTTTGCCACTTCCTCATATGATTTTCCATTTCACACCAGAAGAGTTTTGTGTAATTTGTTTGCAACTATTTTTAGCACCCCCTCAAGATCGAGAGCTGTCATGATCTTCGTTCCTTCTTAACTGCGCTTAATAAGTATGCATTGAATGAGTGAATGAATAAAAGAGGAACAAACGCAACTTGTTTTCCTGATAATGTCAAAGTTCTTTGAATACACACTTATTACTTGCATGTTTTGTTCTCAGTGGGGAATATTTTATTACAGAAGCTCAATAAATATTTGTTGAATTGAATTATTAAGTGTTTTAACAGTCAATTTCCATGAGTTAATTCCATACTACCTTATTTTATAGGAAGTGGAACGTAAATTATGAGGATCTGTCTAGAAATTCAAAAAGCTTCAGTGAAAAACTTAAGATTGGAGATCATGGCTTTTGATTCATGACCAAGAATTTACTCCAAAAAGTCATTCAGCCTCTTTAAATTATATATAGTCAGCTCCCCATTATACTACATAATATTAACCTAATGTATTATTCATAAAAACCTTGATTTACTGCCCTTCATTGATTTCCAGCTGGTTATCATATTGCCAACATCAAGGCTAGCCCTGAAGAACTTGCATACAGAAAGAATATGAGGGTATTTGAGCTTATGTCTTCAACACGAGTAATATAAGGAACACCTACTATGTATCGGGGGTGATTTATTGACACGAGCTCATTTCATTGTCAACAAGCTTTTGAGAAAAGATTCGATTATTGAAGTGCAGGTAATTAGATAACTAGATCTGATAGAAAGAAGACAGTATTGATCTTGTCCACTACTCTATTTCTAGGCCTGGAGTACTGCATGTTGCATAGTAAGTGCTCAGTAAACATTCACTGAATGAATGAAATTAACAGAGGTTGTGAAGTTAGTAATGCAGAAGCTGAATGTGAACCAAAGTTCCTTTCTTTTACTTACATATCTTCTATTGTTTTGTGCCTCAGGGAATTCTGATCTTTGGACCAGCATAAACAGCATCCCCTGGGGAATTATTAGAACTAGAGAATCTTGGTCCCCACTCCAGAACTACTGAATCAAAAGCTGCATTTAACAAGAATCCCAGATGATTCTCGTGCAAACCAAAGTGTTAGAAGCACTGTGTGGGGACTGGTTTTATAGCATATATCCAAATTCTGCAAAAATTATTCTCACTACTATTGACATTTTTCTCCCATTCAATGGAAGTGACAATCAGGAATAAACTATTGATTATTAAAAAGTTTTATGATCAATATAACAGCTAGTTATGGGGTACTCCCACTGTGCTAGACACTGTATCAGGAACCAGAGGTACGAATACCAGTAAGGATACTTTCTTCTCTTAAGGATCGCAGAGGTTAGTGCAAGAATTTGTAATCTGGGACCCATGGAATGGCTCCCCATATCACCTGCAACCAGCTTTGTCATTACATAAGCTGCATTTTGCATTGTGTGTGGGTGTTTGAATGTGAAAAAATGCAGATTTTGCAGGTGTAAAAACCCTTTTGCCAGGATTTACAAAGCTAACTATAACTCGTTTTTTAGTATCAGAAATAAAAAATTGGAATGGGCCACTATTGTTGGCATAAATTAAAATCGTTTAATAATTTGACTTGATTCCACTATAACAAATACATATAACATACTTATGTATGTATTATATATGCCTATAAATTTGTATGTACAGATATATTATATATTTATATAAAGCATATGTAACATATGTTTATATGTATCTAAATATACATACATTTAGAATGATAATTACTAATTGTCATGGTAACAAATAAGTTAGTAAAAGGGCTTCAAATAGTGCTTGGCACATACATAGCAGACTCTCAATAAGTATTAGCTGTTATTGCTGTTGTGTTATTATTCATAAGCATTAGTAGCTAAACATATGTTCATATAACATAATGCATATTCATGCATGTATGTTTGTATTGTATATACATATATATCTGAACATTTACCTATATTACACATATACATACACATACATCTATGTGCCCTACATATACATGCATATACACATACATGTACACACATGCACATATGCAGACACACAGACATATACACAATAACAGTCTTAACCCAGAAATAATCACTTCAATTTCTAATTTTTGGCTAAATTTCTGCACATTTCATGGTAGCCAGCTCACTGGTTCTTCAGTAGCTCTTACTTGCAGGTTTCAAACTTTCAGAATCCATCAGAAAAGTATCTTCAGGGTTAGGGTTTATGTAACCATAATTTTCAACATGCTCATGTATTTTTAAAATGAACTCAAATGACTGTCATATTCAGCTCACTTTGGGATCAACTGCTGTAGATGGCCCTTCTCAAACTTTAACGTCCCTGCAAATTAGCTGGCAACACTACTGAAATTCCATTTCTGGTGCTGATGTTGCTGGTCTGCGCAACAAACTTTGAGAAGCAAGGCCCTGTGTCGCTTGTTTTAACATAATTTTCAGTAAACTTTTATGGCTCCAATTTTAGTGCACTGTATACCTAGAAACAACACACATCTTCAGTTTGAGGATCAAACCCATTTTTTAAGATAGAAGTTTTCTGGGATCGTTGGAGCAGTCGAGTATTTTTGTTTGTTTGTTTCATGGGTACTTCATATGAACCAAATGCAAACAGGTTATGCATTCCAGGCAATTGCTTGTCTGTAAAGGATTTTATTTCTCCTTCACTTATGAAACTTAGTTTGGCTGGATATGAAATTCTAGGCTGAAAGTTCTTTTCTTTAAGGATGTTGAATATTGGCCCCTACTCTCTTCTGGCTTATAGGGTGTCTGCCGAGAGATCTGCTGTGAGTCTGATGGGGTTCCCTTTGTGGGTAACCTGACCTTTCTCTCTGGCTGCCCTTAGCATTTTCTCCTTCATTTTAACCCTGGTGAATCTGACGATTATGTGTCTTGGGGTTGCTCTTCTCGAGAAATATTTTTGTGGAGTTCTCTGTATTTCTTGAATTTGAAATTTGGACTGCCTTGCTAGGCTTGGGAAGTTCTCCTGGATAATATCCTAGAGTGTGTTTTCCAGCTTGGATTCATTCTCCCCATCATATTCAGGTACACCGATCAAATGTAGATTAGGTTTTTTTCACATAATCCCATATTTCTTGGAGGCTTTGTTCGTTTCTTTTCACTCTTTTTTCTCTTGTATTGTCTTCTCTTTTTACTTCATTGAGTTGATCTTCATCGATTCAGCTATTAAAACTTCTGTTTGCTTCACGTAGTTCTCGTGCTGTGTTCTTCAACTCCATCAAGTCGTTTATGTTCTTCTCTAAGCTGGTTATTCTAGTTAGCATTTCGTCTAACCTTTTTTCAAGGTTTTTGGTTTCCTCATATTGAGTTAGAACGTGTTCCTTTAGCTGAGAAGTTTGTTATTATCCACCTTCTGAATCCTGTTTCCATCAATTCTTCGCACTCCTTCTCGGTCAAGTTGTGATCCTGTACTGTTGAGCCCTTGAAGTTGTGATCCCTTGAAGGAGAAGAGGTGTTCCGGTCTTTGGTGGTTTCATCTTTTTTGCACTGGTTTTTTCCCATCTTTGTGGATTTACCTGGCTGTGGTGTCAGAGAGCTGCTTGATGAGGTCGCTTGTCTGCCTGTGAGGGCGGTGCTGCTGGGTTTCTAGGGACTCCTTCAGTTACTAGGGAAGCTTCCTGTGTCTTTTTTGTTTATGCTGGGAGATTAGGCCCGCCTCTTCCGCTGACCTGTAGGCCCTGCTGGGTTGTCAGAATGCCATCCCGTTGTTGCTACATAGGCTTCCTGTGTTTTTTGTCAAAACATGTAGCCCAGTCCTACCCCTCTAGTGGTGGGTTGTGCCCTTCCTCCACTGGGCTGGATCATTCAGGGTTCCTCTCAGACTTTGGCACTGGCTACGCAACCCACTAGATTCAGAGCTTCAGCCCTCTGGGGTTTGTGGGGGAGGTTAGGGACCTGCCCAGCCACACTCAGCAGTCTCCCCCTTTCTGCTTTCTCTCTTTCTGGTCATGGGGTAGGGGCTACCCAGCTGCTCCCACTTATAGCTCCCTCTCTCTCTGGGCGGGGGAAGGGGGTGATAGCTCAGTCTGCAGACTCTTATTCAACTCCACGCTTGTAATTCCCGGCGCTTGTCTGGCAAAGATTCCCTGTTCTGTGTATTGCTGAGGCTTTGGGGGAAGCACTGTATCTGGACCAGAGTGCCAGAGGTAGAGCCTCCATCTTGCCAATAAGATGCACTTTCTGGGTGAAACAGCACCCCTCCCTGCCTCGGTCTGCCCTGAGTGTGCTTTGCTCACCCTCGGATCAGACCCGTTGAAATGCACCTGGTACCTCGGTTGGAGCTAGGAGATCTCTGGGTTTCTGCGTCTCTTTTGCCGGGTGTTGTGCACTGGAATTGTGTCTAATCTGCCATCTGGGATCCAAAAATTTCTTATACAAAGTAGTCTGTGGATTTTAAAAGGTTACAGACTGGACCA
Source organism: Alouatta palliata (assembly GCA_004027835.1). Lineage (NCBI taxonomy): Eukaryota > Metazoa > Chordata > Mammalia > Primates > Atelidae > Alouatta > Alouatta palliata. The sequence goes on from PVKV010002475.1 coordinate 84,201, forward strand.
ATATACAAAAATCGTCCGTATTCTACTACAAAAGTCTACTGTGTTTCTGCACACTAGCAACGAACAATCACAAATTGATACCTTAAAATAACATTTGCAATACCCAATGTAAGTACACATTACTTAGGGAATGAATCGAACAAAAAAATGGGTAAAGCCTGTACATTGAAAACTACAAAACATCGCCGAGACAATTTTTGAAAGACACACAGAATAAACCACATGTAGGCACATTATAGTCTAGTTGCTGTAAACCAAAGAGAGAGAGAAAATTTTAAATCCGGCAAGACAAAACACACGTTGCATGTAGAGAAACAACGATAAAAAACATGATCAACTTTTTACTAAGAACCAATGAAAGCCAGAGAAAATGGAAAGACATGTTTAAAGGTCTGATATTTAAAAGACAGATAAAAAATCATCCAAGATTTACATACTTTGCAAAAGTACACTTCAAAAAATAGGTATGAAATTAAGGATTTTTAGGTAGGAAAGCAATGGTATCCATCCTCAGAGCGTTTGCACTACAAGAATGCCAAAGGAATTTCTTCAGACTAAAGGAAAGTGAAACCAAATAGAAAGATGAACCTGGAGGAAAGGGAAACAAAAAACTATTGAAAAGATGAATCAGTTGGTAAATATAAAATACTATGTTTTTATTCTTATTGTAATTTCTCTAAAGACAATTACCTGTTTGTAGCAAGAAAAATAACGTCATTATAAGATGGGCCTTATAAAATAAGTAGAAGTAAAGATATGGCAATAATAGTACAAAGAACGGGGCCACGGGTAAATGGAATTGTGTTGCTGTAATGTTATTACAGTGGTAAGCACTAAGCAACATGTGTGCAGGATGAAGTGTGATAATACCGATTTTAAATAGACTTTTATAAGTTAAGAATGCATAGTCTTAGTCCTAGAACAAACAATAAAAATAAAAATAAATAAAAGAAGGTAGAGGTAAAAAGTTAACTAAAAAAAAAAATACAGGAGGGGGAGGGTCAAGATAGCGAGTAGAAGCAGCCAGTGTGTGCATTGCTGGCATGGAGAGGGGAAAGAGTAGCTGATAAACACTAGCTTTTCACTGAACCATCCAGATGGACACGCTGGGATTCATCAGAGAAACAACGAAACTCATGGAGAATGAGAGGAGCAAGACAGGATGAGCACACACCCGGGGGAGAGACAGGGAGCCAGAGGAAGTCCCCCACTGTGGGAAATGGTGAGTGATTGGGGGTCCCGGGGACCCATACTTCTGCCATGGACCTTTGCAACCCTGGACTCAGGAGGTCCCCTGTGAGCACCCCATGGGGCTGCCAGACTGACTTGGAGAGCCATATGGAGCCTCAGCAGAGCTGTTACTCAGGCACATACAAAGTGCTAAGGGCCTTGGATCCCTAGGCATCCTGGCATTCGCAGCTGCAACTCTAGCAGCAAGGAAAGTCAGGGTTCCTTGCACACCCCCAGGAAAGGGGCCAAATCCACAGGGCTGACTGTAACTTGAGGGATAAGGCCCGCTGGTCTGGGACCCTAGAATGGCCACACGAGCCCCGCCTGGGCTCTTGGGCCTGTAGGACTGCCGCACTTCCCTAGGGTGGAACTCTCAGAGGGAGAGGTGGGCTGCTATGTTTGCTGCCTCACAGCCCTCACTACTGTTGCCCTCAGCTCTGTAGGGTGCATGGGGATGAGAGACTGGTACAGACCCTCAGCACAGCCCAGCTGCCCCCAGAGAAGCAGCCAGACTGTTTTTCACATGGGTCTCCATTCCTGCTTCTCCTCACTGGACAAGGCCTCTCCACCTGGGATTCCAGCACAACTGTCCTTTCCTGGGTGAACACTTCCATAGGAGGTGGCTCTGCATTTCTCTGAAGAACTCCCAGAGACAATCTACAGTCCCTCTGCCATTGCAGCTGCGGTGGTATCACCCTAAGCACCTTTGGACTGGGGAGGGTACTAAGGACCTGGTCACCGCACGGGCACCTCCAGCAGGCCACAACCATCATGCAGAGAGGGGTGTAGTCTCTCCTCCCTGTGAGCTCCCACCCCTCACTCTTCACCAGGAAGGACCTCTAGCTTAGGACTGCAGATCAGCCATGCTACCCCTGGCTGCGCACACCCGGTGGTAGGGGCTGTGTGTTTCCCCAGGAAAGGCTCCCAGAGGCAGCCCACAGTTCCTCTGCCACTGCCACAGTAGCACTTCTGCCTCTGCAGTCCTTGGTCTGGGGAAGAAACAGAGAGCCTAAGGGCTTCACTCATGCTTCCTGCACACCATAGTCACCATAAGGAGAGGAGCCCAGTCTCTCCTCTGCGTGGGTTCTCAATGCCCCACTGTTAACTAAGCAGAGCCCCCAGCTTAGGCCAGCAGCACAACCAGCCCACCTCCTGTCTGAACATTCCCAGTAGCAGAAGCTCCACATTTCTCTGAGGTGGAGCTCCCACAGACACCCTCTGCCACTACGACTGCCACTGTAGTGGTGCTGCCTTTGCTGCCCTCAGAATGGGAAAGGAACAAAGATCCTGCCTGCTTTAACCATACCTCTAGCAAGCTGCCATTGCCCTAAGGAGAAAAGGACAGTCTGTCTCCTGATAAGCCCCCTACCCACCTGCTTGTCACCAGGCAGGGCCCCCACAGTGTAGCCATCCCGTCCTGGACCAGTCACACTGATTGACAGTGACTTTACAACTCTCTGAGGTGGAGCTCCAAGAGACATGTAAAAGACCGTTCACCACAGTCAGTGCCAAGGTCCTTTGCCATGCTGTCTTAGGAGAGAACATAAAGCCCAAGCTCACCCCAGAGCTGTGGTAGGCAGCCTGGGAGTGCCAAGCCGAGATCTGTAGCCAGCACTGGGAGAGGAGCTCACACTTCCAGAGCACAGCAAGAGAGCACAGCTGCAACTGTGAGGAAATACAGAGAAGTCACATGGTTGAGCAAGAGCCTACCTAGAGACTAATGTGCTTTAAGAGCCATCTACTGGATCATAGCCCAAACTTCAACATTAAAAATACTTTGCTACCATTACCCCCCTATGAAACTAAGGACAAGAATTCAGCTACAGTTAAAGACCATGCACAAGCCCTGGCCCTCTGAAAACATACCACAGTAGACTATACTCAAATTACACTGCAGTTAAAGAAACACCAGCCCACACGGGTAAGCAAGAGTCAACACAAGAACTCTGACAACCCAAAAAGCCAGAGTATCTTCTTTCATGCAAATGACCACACTAGTTTCTCATCGAGGGTCCTTAACCAAGCTGGAATGACAGAAATAGAACTCATAATATGGACAGGAAAGAAGGTCATTGAGATTCAGGAGAAATTGGAAACCCAATCTAAGCAATCTAAGGATTAATAAAACAATCTCAGAAATAAGAGATGAAGTGTCCATTAAAAACAAACAAACAAAAAAAAAAGCAATCTTACACAGCTGAAAAACACACTACAAGAATTTCATAATGGGAGCACAGGTACTAACAGCAGAATAGACAAAGCTGAAAAAGAATCTCAGAGCTCAAAGATTGGCTCTCTGAACTAACTCAGTCAGACAAAAATAAAAAACAATAAAAAAGAATGAACAAAACCACTGAGAAATATGGGATTATGTAAAGAGACGAAATCTATGACTCACTGAAAGACACGCAGACAAAGGCAGAAACTTGGAAAACGTATTTCTGAATATTCTGGCGTGTGCTGCATCCTGCACTGCACAAAGGTTCAAAGACCTAAGAGGGAACAATGGGGGATGAAGAAAAACACAAAGACAGACATAGAGAAAAGTGGGGCCAGTTGGTCCAGGAAAGTGAAAGTATCAGTTTCTCCGGCCCCGTCCTGCCTCAGAGTACTTTATTTTATATGTTCACAAAGCACATATCAGAGGGAGAGTACAGTTACCCAGAACAGCCTGTGGTTATAATTCTCATACTTCAGTTAACATACCTCAGCTAACAACTATCTTGCAGCAAGGTGAGTGAAAGCTGGTTATCTTTCTCTAGATCTGACTGCTCTTCTCTGAGACATACACATTACCCTATTATGGTTTCACTTCTCTGGAGCTCATCCAAAGTTCACAGCAACCTTGCTGCTGACCATCCCCCCTCCCCCCCGCAGAGAAGTTGGGCTACTCTGGCTCTCTACAGAATATTGTCCATGTAAACTTCCCCAACTTGACTAGAGAGGTCAATGTTCAAACTCAGATACAACTTAACAAGACCATATCCCAAACACATAATCAATCAGATTCTCCAAGGTGGAAATGAAAGAAGAAAATGTTAACAGCAGCTAGAGAGAAGGAGCGCAATTCCTACAAACATAACCCCATCCGGCTAAAAGTGAATTTAAATTCTTCAGCAAAAACTCTACAAGTTGGAAAAGATTAGGGGCATATATTTATAACTCTTAAATAACAGAATTTCCAGCCATGAATTTCATATCCAGCCAAACTAAGCTTCGTAAGTGAAGAAGAAAAAAGATCCTCTTCAGACAAGCAAATGAGGAGGGAATTTGTTACTACCAGACCTGCCTTACAAGGAGTGCTGAAAGGAGGGCTAAATATGGACAGGAAAGACCATTACCAGCCACTACAAAAACACACTTAAGTACCATTGATTCCATAAGGCAACCACACAAACAAGTCTGCATTATAACCAGCTAACAGTATGATGGCAGGATCAAATGTACACATATTAATATTAACCTTGGATGTAAAAGAGCTAAATGTCCCAATTAAAAGGCACAGAGTGGCAGCTGGATAAAGAGGCAAGACCCAACAATGACATGCTGTCTTTAAGAGACACATCTTACATGCAATGACGCCAATAGGCTAAAAGTAAAAAAATGGAGAAAATGTTACCAAGCAAATTGAAAACAAAAAAAACAGGAGTTTCTATGTTAATTTCAGAGAAAGCAGTCATTAAAACAACAAAGATCAAAAAAGATAAAGAAGGGTACTATGTAATGATAAAGGGTTTAATTCAATGAGAAGACTTAACTATCATTAATACATACGCACCCAACACTAGAGTGCACAGATTCATAAACCAAATAGAGACCTACAAAGAGACTTTGATAACCACACAATAAAAATGGGAGATTTCAACATCCCACTGAGAGTATTAGACAGATCATCAAGTCAGAAAATTAACAAAGATATTCAGGACTTGAATTCAACATTTGACCAAATGAAACTAATAGACTTCTGTAGAACTCTGTGCCCCAAAACAACAGAACATAAATTCTTCTGATTGCTACATGACATGTACTCTAAAACCAAACATGCAACCGGATATAAAACAATCGTCAGCAAATTAAAAAAAAAAAAACCATAATCATACTAACCCCACTCTCAGATCATGCCACAATAAAAACAGAAGCCAATACTAAGAAAATTGTTCAAAACCATTTAATTGCATGGAAATTAAACAATCTAATCTTTAAAAACTTTTTGGGTAAACAATGAAATTAAGGAAGAAATAAAAAATTATTTGAAATTAATAAGCATAAATATAAAAAATACCAGAGTCTCTGGGACACTGATAAAGCAGTATTAAGAGAGTAATTTAGAATGCTAAATGCCCACATCAAAAAATTAGAAATTCTTAAATTAACAACCTAACATCATTTCTGGAGAAACTAGAGAAACAGAGCAAACCAACCCCAAAAGCTAGTGGAAGGCAAGAAATAACCAAAATTAGAGCAGTACTAAAGAAAACTGAGACATAACAAACCATACAAAAGATTAACAAATTGAAGATTGGTTCTGTGAAAAAATTGATAAGATAGACTGCTAGCTAGACTGATAAAGACAAAAAAAAGAGAGAAGATTCAAATAAACATAATCAGAAATGGTTATGTTCCAGAGGCCATTACCACTGACCCCACAGAAATACAGATAACTACCAGAGACTACGATGAACACCTCTACGCACACAAACTAGAAAATTTTGAAGAAATGAATAAATTCCAGGACAAACGCAATGTGCCAAAACTGAACCAGGAAGAAATTGAATTTCAGAACAGATCAATAACAAGTTTCAAAATTGAATCAGTAATAAAAATCCTACCAACAAGAAAAAGCCCAGGAAGACAAATTCGCAGCTAAATTCTACTAGATATGTAAAGAAGAGCTGGTGCCATTCCTACTGATAGTATTCTAAAAACTAGACGAGAAGGGACTTCTCCCTAACTCATTCTAGGAGGCCAGCATTATCCTGACAGTAAAACCTGGCAGAGACACAACAACAGCAAAAAGAAAACTTCAGTCCAATATATTCATTCTTTCTTTCTTTCTTTCTTTCTTTCTTTCTTTCTTTCTTTTACTTTAGGTTCATACTGTATCTGGCATTTCTCCCCATGTTATCCCTCCCCACCCTCCCCTCCCCCCATAGTCTCTCCAATATATTCTTTATGAACATAAATGCAAAAATCCTCAAAAAATTCTAGCAAACCAAAAGGCTAATCCATCACGATCAAGTAGGCTTTAATGCTGGGATGCAAGTTTAGTTCAACATATAGAAATCAATAAATGTGATTTAGCAAATAAACAGAACTAAAAACAAAAACCACATGATTATCTCAATAGATGCAAAGAAGGCTTTCAATAAAATTAACATCCCTTCATATTAAACACCCTCAACAAACTAGGCATTGAAGAAACATACGTCAGAATAATGAGAGCCATCTATGACAAACACATGGATCATCATAATGAATGGTCAAAAGCTAGAAGCATTTCACTTGAAAACTAGAACAAGACAAGGATGCCCTCTCTCACCACTCCTATTCGACATAATATTGGAGGTCCCAGCCAGAGCAATCAGTCAAGAAAAAGAAATAAAAGGCATCCAAACAGGAAAAGAGGAAGTCTAGCTAACCCTTTTTGGAAACAATATGTTTCTATACCTAGAAAACCCCATGGCCCCTGCATAACAGTTCCTCGATCCAATAAACAACTCCAACAAAGTTTCAGGATACAAAATCAATGTACAAAAATTAGTGGTGGTGTTTTTTATTATTTTTAATTTTTTAAAATAGAGATGAGGTCCCACTATGTTGCCCAGGCTGATTTCGAACTCCTGGGCTCAAACAATCTGCCTGCCTTGGCCTCCCAAAGTGCAGGGATTACAGGCATAGGTCACCACACCCGGTGAAATCAGTGATATTTCTATTTACCAACAATATTCAACCTGAGCACCAAATCAAGAATGGAATTCCATTCACAATAGCCACAAAAAGAATAAAATACCTAGGAATATAGCTAACTAAGAAAGTGAAAGATCTCTACAATAAGAATTACAAAACACTGCTCAAAAAAATCAGAGATGACACAAACAAATGAAAAAACATTCCATGATCATGGATAGGAAGACTTAATATTATAAAAATGGCCATACTGCCCAAAGCAATTTATAGATTCAATGCTACTCCTATCAAATTATTAATGACATTCTTCACAGAACTAGAAATAAAATTTAGAAATTAGAAATTTTAAAATGCATATGGAACCAAAAAATGCTCAAACAACCAAGGCAATCCTAAGTACAAATAACAAAGCCCGAAGCATCACATTACCAGACTCCAAACTACACTGCAAGTCCACAGTATCCAAAATGACACGGTACTGGTATAAAAACAGACCCAAAGTACAACAGAACAGAATAGAGAGCCCAGAAAAAATGCTGCACATCTTCAATCATCTGATCTTCAACAACATCAACAAAAACAGGCAATGAAGAAAATACTCTCTATTCAATAAATTGTGCTGAGGTAACTGGTTAGGCATATGCAGAAGATTGAAACTGGACCCCTTCCTTACACCAAATACTAAAATCCACTCAAGACCAACTAGATAAATGTAAAACCTAAAAATATAAAAACCATAGACGATAACCTAAGAAATACCATTCTGAACACAGGAACAGGAAAAGATTTCATAATGAAGATTCCAAAAGCAATTGCAATAAATATAAAAGGTGACAAATGGGACCTGATTCAACAAAAGACCTTCTGCACAGCAAAAGAAACTACCCACAGAGTAAACAGGCAACTTACAAAATGGGAGAAAATATTTGCAAACTATGCATCTGACCAAAGTGTAATATCCAGCATCTATAAGAAACTTAAATCCACAAGCAAAAAACAACCCCATTAAAAAGTGGGCAAAGGACATGAATAGACACTTTTTAAAAGACGACATACACGCAGCCAACAAGCGTATGAAAAAATGCTCAGCATCACTACTCATTAGAGAAATGCAAATCAAAACCACAATGAGATACTGTCTCACACCAGTCAGAATGGGAGTCATTATTAATAAAAAGTCAAAATATAGCAGATGCGGGGAAGATAGTGGAGGAAAGGGAATGCATATACCCGGCTGGTAGGAATGTAATTAGTTCAGCCATTGTGGACAGCAGTGTGGCAATTCCTCAAAGAACTTAAAACAGACTTGCCATTCAAGTTAGCAATCCCATTTGGGTATATACCCAACAGAATATAAATAATCCTACCATAAAGACACATGCTCACAGTAGACGTATGTTTACTGCAGCATACTATTTACAATAGCAAAGACATGGAATCAATCTAAATGCCCATCAATGGTAGACGGGATAAAGAAAATGTTATATATATACATCATGGAATACTACACATTCACAAAAAAGAACATGATTGTATCATTTGCAGCAACATTATATATTTTCTTTTAAAAAAATAAAAAACAATGAGATCATGCCCCTTGCAGGAAGGTGGATGGAGCTGGAGGCAATTAACTAACACAGGAACAGAAACTAACACAGGAACGGAAAACCAAATAATTCATGTTCTGACTTATAAGTGGGAGCTAAACAATAAGAACACATGGACACAAAGAGAGGAACAACAGATACCATAGCCTACTTGAGAGTGGAGAGTGGGAGAAGGGAGAGAATCAAAAAACTACCTGTTGGGTCCTATGTTCACTACCTAGGTGATGAAATAAGCAGCATACCAAACCCCTGGCATGCAGTTTACCTACATAGCAAACCTGCCCATGTATCCTTGAACTTAAAATAAAAGTTTAAAAAAAAGTAACAGAATGTTCAAAAACATTGGCTAAAAAAGGCAGGAAGAAGCAAAACAACAACAACAAATGCAGAGCTGGAACTAGCTGAAACGGCATAGTTAAACTGAACTATATCAATTATTGCATTCCATGTAATTAGATTACACACTTCAACTTATTGGAATGTTCAGAAATTGTAACTGAGTTAAAAAGAAAGACCCACCTATACACTAGAGACATAACTTTCAGAAGAGACATATTTGAATGTAAAGACACACAATTTTTAAAGTAAAAATACAGAGAAAAAATTATACCATGCAAATGTAAGGCATTAGAAAGTAGGTGAAGGTAGACGTCTTTCTAATTAGATTAACTGCAGACAAGAAAGACTTTAAGATAAAAGTAATTAAAGGGGCAAAATGACACGTTTATATTGATGAAAGAGACAATTCATCTAGAAAACAAAATTATTTTCAATATATATGCAAACCACTAATGGAGCTTCAAAATACATGGAGTAATAACTGAAAGAACTAAAAGGAGAAAGAGAAAAATCTGCAATCCTAAACATATTTAATGTTCATTTCTCAACAATGAATAGGACAAATAGAAATCTCAATAAGGTTATAGAAGATTTGTGTTAATAGTGTTAGAAGAACAACTTTGGAATTTATAAACCAATACAGATGCTTTGCAAGAGCATATGAAACATTTAAGAAAAACCATATGTTGATTCATAAAATTAGTCTCAGTAAATCCCAAAGGGTTGGAATGAAACGAAATAGTTCTCTAGCCACAACTGATGTGATTTAGAAAGTAATAACAGTAAGATAACAAGAGAATCCCCAAATATTTTAAAATTAAGCAACACACTTACAAATAATCCATAAAGAATAATTTAAAATAAAAAAATGGAAAATATTTCCATTTGAATAATGAAAAAAGCATGTTATAAATCTTGGGCTGAAGCAGAAGCATTACTTAAGGCGCCCTTTATAGTGTTAATATTCATATTCAAATGAAAGAAAGGTTTGAAATCAACAGTCTTGTCTCCACCACAAAGAATTTTTTAAAAGAGTGTACAAGGAAGTAGGTACAAGGAAGGAGATAATAAACCTAAGGGCAGACTCTGATGAATTAGAAAGCAAATAATAGTGAAAAACAAGCCAAAATTTTCTCTTTTGAAATAAGTAATAATGTCAACCAATGCCTAGGTAGAGTGATCAAGAAAAAAGAACAAAATGCAAATTATTAAACAGCAGCAATAAAAGAAATAACAGCACTATAGAATCTCTAGACAGTAAATAGAGAATAAAGAGTATCCTAGATAACATTATACCAACAAACTTGATAATTTAAGTGCAATTGTCCCTTCTGTAAATTCTATTTCTCTTGAAAAATAGATTTATCAAAATTAACACAAGAAGAAATAGAACAATCTGAATAATCCTTTATCTCTAACAAATTTAGATTTGTAACAACAAACTTTTCCACAAAGAAAACTCTAGGACCAAATGACTTCATTTCAAAACTCTTCAGAAAATAGATGAGGAGGAAATGCTTCCCAAATCATCTTAACAATCACTTCACTTCTTTTAAACTTTCTCCCAAAAGTCTTATTTATAACAAAGTTAAATAAAATTTTGTAGGAGGCCATTGATTTGGATGAGGCTCCTGCACTAAGCCCAACAGACTAACCCAATAGAGAGTTTAACTGCAGTGGCTACCCTTTCATTCACTGTAGGAGGTGCTAAGCTGTAACCAATTGTGTTAGCTTACACTGCACTTCCCTTTCCTGTAAATGTTTGCAGATCATGCCATTGGCTGGCAGTCTCTGAACCTGCTCTGACTAAGAGGGTTGACTGATTCAAGAGTTGTTTTGCTCTGTTTTGTTTTACTTTTCTCAAACACAGTTAAACTTATCTGCTTTTTTCCATTTAACAGAAATAAGCCAAAAAAGTAAAACAAAACATATTATACAATTTAGATTCAGAGAAATTAAACTATCTTCATTCCCAGATGACATACTCACATACAAAATAACTTTTTGAAAAAATTTTAGAATTATGATGTGAATTTTAAAATTGTGATCAGTATTGCTGGGTATAACTTTAAATTTTCAAAGGTATATCATTTGCTAGTAAAACGAATAAAAGTGACATTTAGAAAATACCAATTATAATACCATCAAAAAACAAAATGCCTAGAAATAAATTTAGCAAAATATGTGCCAAACCTCTGCCCTACATATGAAAATGCAGAGAGAAACTCATGATGATCTGGAGAGATATGCCATGTTTCTGCATTAGAAAATTCAACATTACTAAAATTCCATTTTTCCTATATTTATAGAGTAAATTATACTGCAACCAAAATCCCACTAGATTTATTTTTAGAAATTTACATACACCCTTAAAATTTATGTGAAAAATTCAAGAATGTACGGGAGCCATATCTAACCAAAATAACAATAATAATAATCTGGATTAAAATTCAACAGTGTTTTTGGTTAGTGGTTTTTGTCTTATCTAAGAACTTGTAAATGCTCCAAGTTCATAAAAATATTTCCTGTGTTCATCTAGAAGGTTTTAACTTTTATTTTATGCCTGTATCTAAAATTAATATTTAGATATGGTATGAGATATGAGTTGTGGCTCGTTAATTTTCCACATGCATATCCAATTGTTCCAGTATGGTTTGTTGAAAAGACTGAGTGTTTCCTATTAAAAATGAATGAATTTGTGAGGATTTCTCAATACTTATATTTGCAAAGGATTTTAATCTTCAATATACAAAGAACTAAAACAATTCAATATATTAAAATCACTGGCCCAATAAAAATGGTCAAAAGACTCAAATATTTCAAAAAAGAAAACATATAAATGAACAATAAGCATATAAACATGTTAGCTCCATCATTTACCAGGGGAATCCAAATTAAAAGCAAAATGAGATACCACTGTACCCACTAGAATTCTCTTCCTTATATATATATATATATTAGAAAAAATTTCTACATCCAACAATTGTAATATATCTTATAATTGATGTTTCCTTATAATTGACATTTTAAAAAATTTCTTAGTGGCACGTGAAGTAAGGCTGTAGATTTGATTAAGTGTCATCTTAGACTTGTTGGAATATGGCTTTATTATAAGCCAATCTCTCCTTACTTTTCCTTTTTCCAAATCACACTGTCCCACTGAGGTCCTCAACATCCAACAGAATCTAGTGTCTTCAGTTCATGGTTCTGCCTCCCTTGTTCTTATCAGCTTTCTCTCTGACAAGCAGCCCACGTGTCTTGACATGACAGAATGCTCCAAATTATTGTTTTATTAATCACTTCATAACGCAGCTTCAAAATGGTTGGACATAACATGTCTGAGAAGCAAAAAGAAATTTAATTGCATATTCTAAAACAACTAGGAGTATAATTTGATTGTTTGCAACACAAAGGATAAACACCTGAGGGGATGGATATCCCCTTTTACGTGATGTGATTATTACGCATTGCATGCCTGTATCAAAATATCTCATGCAGCCCCATAAATATATATAGCTACTATGAACCCACAAAAAATAAAAAGGAAAAATAATTATTGCAAAGATTAATACAGAAAAAGTAATTTGGGGAACAATGAATGGCAGAGACATCATTGATCAATTACCCATAGCCCTGATTCTGCTAATTCAGCATGCAGTATGCCTTCCTTAAAAAACGGTAAATCCCTCAGTATTGATGGCTGCTCAAAAGGACTTTTAAATGACTGGTAATAATTAATAAGTCTCTTTTCGATCTCATTTCACATAAAAGAGTGGGTGGAAGCCCGCCAGTTTGTACATTTCTGTCGTGTGCACATCAAAAACCCTTCACATCTTCAGCAGTGCTGACAAACACCCATCCCATTTTCTTTCTTTTATATAGACTCTTCCTCTTTGCTTCTGTAATTGATTCATCATTTCAGTGACCAATTGAAGGGCTATAAACTAATAAAGCTAAGCTTAAAATAATTAGTTAAAACCTAAACATATTCCTGTTGACAGTGTAACTAAGCTTCAAGTACTCTCTTTTATACAAGTGTTGGCAAAATATTCCACCCAGAATTAAATTTATGAATTACACAAGATAAAGTGACTAATTAGCAATATAATGGAGAGGGGCCAGGAGGGCTTGTGGGCCTTTGATCACACAGTTAAGGTTCTGGAAGTAACAGGAAAGAATATGTTCCTCAGACATAAATACACACAAAGTGTTTGAAAACACATGAAGAATAAAACTACCTAAAAATCTGTCTCATGTCGAAGAAAATGAACAAACCTGGACTCAAAGGATGAAATTGTTGCTTTTGACTTCCTGAATTTTGTGCTTCCTAGGAACCTTTCATAAGAGATGCCATTTAATTGACATTCATTTCAGTCAAATCTATCGTACGTGAATTTGACCCCTTTCCTCCAAATTATAGCATGGACAAACAGGAATATAAGTTGGTATACCTTCAGAAAACGGTTTGCAAAAGGAGAAAAACCTGTGTGTCCATAGAACATGAATTTTCTGTGCTTCACTGACATGTAGAAATAAGTAAGATCACATATATATTCTCAAAACATAAACTCTATAGTGATTTCTGTGTACCAGATATTCATCTAAGTACTTTACAAATGTTTAATTCTACGAGATAGGTATTGCTGTTATCCACATTTTACCAGTGAGAAAACGGATCTATGAAAGATAGCATTGATTTATGGCTGGATGAGAAAAGTTCTAACCTTTCTTTCTAGGGTACATGGATGTCTGGCTTTGCGTCTTGGCCAAGATAGGGGCAGTGGGCTTTGGGATGTTTAACTTAAAATCAGAAATTTGAGTTGCAATTTTTAAAGCCCGTTTTTCCCTGGTGCTTTGCAGCTGGCCAAATGAGTTAAGCTGACTTGACTTAAAACCCCAGTGGGAATTTCTGCTTTGAGCTCTTCCAAAACCAAGAGTCTACACACAGGTCTTGGTGATTTAACCTGGAGAGAGGGCAGTGAGAGCTTGTGCCTGGATGTCTCACGGACCTCAGTGCTTGCCTGTACTCTCTCTTGCTGCACTACACCGTTTGCCTTTGAGGAAAAGCTTTACAGAAACATGACCTGTGAATCCTTTCAATATCTGATCTTGGGGAATCTTTACATGATGCACAAAAGTTAGTAACTGACCCAATGTAGCAGGCTAGTTAATGATAGAACTGAGTCTTGAACCTAAACAATCTGGTTCCAGAATCTCTGGTTTCCAGAACAACTGGCACAATGCGATGCCATTTGTCACTAACATTAGCTACCCACGTTAAAGTAAAATAAGGACCTTGGTGGACTCCACCTCTGCCCTTTCTCACGTGTTCACAAATGCTAGGGAACCTTTAGAAGTATTTCATCTAAGCTTGGAGTTTGTCCTCTAAGGTTCTTCTATATCAGTCTCTTTGCTGGTGTCATGGAGGTTGACAGAGTTCTAAAACATCCACTAAGATTTCTCAACTCCTTGGTCTTCAAGACCTGCATGATCTCTTGGCTGAATATAGTGTATTTCTCTGTGATGAGGTTACGTTAAACATATGGCACAGTTGACTTCAACATTGGGAGGGATCCAGTTGGGCCTGACTTAGTCAGGTAAGCCTTAGAATCAGAGTTTTTACAGATGGTGGCAGGAGGGGTCTCAAAGAGGAGCAAGGCCACAGGAAGGGAACAACTTTGGACCCTTACTGGTCTAGAGATTTCTCAGAGAAATCTACATTAACAAACTTTACTAACTTCCTTATCTGCTATTTATCTGCTTTCTCCCAAGTTGCTACACTAGAGACTCAAATTATTTTCTTTTGTCTTGTCATTTCTCTAAAAAGTTACTATTTTTTCATTGAAGATGCTGAATAAATTAAAATTAAAGGCCACCTCTTGGATAACTTCTCATTCCCTGGGTGTCTCCCATATGTATGTGAAACATACATGTCCATAAAATTCTGTTTGTTTTTCTCTTGCTGAGAGAAAAACAAACAGAATTTTATGGACATGTTTTTTTTGTTACAGGGGTCCATTCCCACTAAGCACCTATGGGGGTTATTCCTCCTCTATAACCTCCTGGACTTCTGACCTGCAGAACCATGAGATAATAAATGAGTGTTATGTTAAACTGCTAAGGATGTGGTGACTTATGCAACACAGAAAATTCACGCAGTCTCTAACCCATAGTCACTTGAAGGAGAACTTCCTCCCTGAGAATGCTATTCTGTGCTCACTGTGGCATCTCCTGGAGCTGCAGAGCGTCTGAAGGGGTAAACCAGGCTGGCTTCCAACAGTGATCCCTGGGACAGAGACTCACTGGACTCTTCACAGAAATGAGAAATGGGAGAACCTTCTCATCACAAGTCTATGAATCCCTCTGCCGCCAGGGCCTGAGAACTACTGTCTATGCCAAGCATCAGCTGGGCTCCCGGGAAAAGCAGCCCTGGCAACCTTAACTTTTAGCTCTTTCATTGCACAAGGCTCAGACCTTAGTCCCAGTCCTTGCTAAAGACTTGAGAGCTTATCATCTTCTACTTCCTCTTCTCTCCTTTCCCTCACCTGGCCATAGCCTCACAGACAGAGACTCCGTCCCTAGATGGTTATGAATGTATATGAGTAGGAGAGTGTTATGGAACACATGTTTGTACTCATCCAAGATGTATATGTTGAATTCCTAATCTCCAAGGTGATGACGTTTGGAAGTGGGCCCTTACGTTTCCACGACGTTTTAAGGGTAGAGCCCCATGGCGGGACAAGTGCCCTTAACTAGAAGAGAGCAGAGCTTTTTCTCTGTTTATCATGAGAAGACATAGCACTAAATGATCTGCACACCAGGAAGAAGATCCTCACCAGGAACCAAACCAACGGGTACCTTGATCCTGGACCTTCCGACCTCCAGAACTATGAGAAATAAACATATGCTGTTGAAGCCACCCAGTCTATGGTATTCTATTATAGCAGCCTGAATTAACTTGAAGAATCTCTCTCTCAAGGATTAGGAAAAATAATTATTGGATACTATGCTTAGTACCTGAGCGATGAAATGGTCTGTATAACAAATCCCCGTGACAGGAGCTTCTCTATAGCAACAAATCTGCACATGTACCCGTGGACCTAAAGTAAAAGTTTTCTAAAAAGGAAAAACAAAACAAAACAAAACAAAACAAAAAAACATTCTGTAAGCCCTGGGCACTGTGTTTTCTGTGTCTATTGGGTAAGTCAGCTCTGATTTCTGAGTGTTAGAATTAATTGCTTTTTATGTCTTTTTTCCCTATCTGCATTTTCTACATTTTCAATACCTAAGATTTATTCTTTTGTTATAATGAAAAGCCATTTGAATAAGGAAATTGGTAAGCATAAATACATTGCCTAGTTTATGCAATGCCAACACACAAAATTGAGAGCAAATGCAGCCTCTAGGGTCAATACCCTATGGCAATTTTAAAGTTTCTCATTGGATACAGTGCCATATCCATGTCACTGCTGGCCAGACGATCAGATGGCTTCCTGCTGTAAACAACCAGCAAGATAAAACATCTGGTTTACAAAAGAAAGCAGCTCTCTGGCTTACCAGAAAGAATGGGTCCTTGTCCTGTCCTTCACATACAAAGATGACACCCCCGACCCACACTGGTAGATGTTCACTGGAACCTCAAGTGCTTTCCACACTCTGTCTGGGAGGGCCCAGCTTTTAGAACCATACAAATAAGTAAAACTCAAAATAAAAGAACTCTACACTATCCTAGTACTATAAATTTATAGTAAGTCTTGATTCTTGTGATGTACATTTTCCAGCTTTCATTTTCTTCTTTAAGACTCTCTACTCTTCTTTGCCCTTCGTATTCCCATGCATTTTGGAAATTAGCCTGTCAGGTTCTAAAATAAGTAAATAAATAATGCTAGTACTTTGAAAACAATTGCATTGAATCTGAAGATTACTTTGAAAAGAACTGACATCTCTGCAAGTCTTAAGTCTTCCAATCCATGAATGTGGTCTAGCCCTCTATTTATTTAGATTTTAATCTCTTTCAATAATAATATGTCATTTTCCATGAAGAGGTCTTACATGTTTTATTAGATTTATTGCTAGATATATGATGATTTTAAGCTGTTGTAATTGGCAAACATTAAAAACATTAATTGAGGGGGAAAAAAGGACTTCACTTTTTTACCTCCCTCAGGTTGCTGAAGGGATCAGATGAAGAAATACAGAGTCAACCACCACCTTGAGGAAAGGCTGCCTGAGAATAAAGCCACCATGAGAGAAGACAAGAAAGGGAGAGAAAAGAACAGGGACCAGACGGCATGCTCATTTAGATCCCTTGACCCAATCATCTAGATAAGAGTCAATGCATTTTCTTTGCTCAGTCCTCTTTGGGTAGGATTTTTGTCATGTACGCTGCAAAAGTTCTGACCAAAAAGCATGGTTCATTTCTATAAAATTTCCGCTGGCCTCCTTAACCAATCTCAGCTTCCATTCAGTCATAACTTCCCTTCCTTAAGTGCCCTCATCCCATTTTGATTTTCTGAAAGTGTTGATTCACTAATGGGACCTTATTTTTAGCATCTCATGCAAGTCCCTGCTGACTGCTTGCTCTATGGCTGATAGAGCACTTTTGCTTTTTTTTTCTTACTATGTATTTTTTTAATGCTCAGCAGTCATTCATATATAATCTCTCCGTTATCCCAGACAAACATCAAGCAGATAAAAGTTTTCCAATGCCTTTAATTGAACTTCATGAACTACTTTTTAAAACACTTTAACCACCCACCACAGTCAAATATTTTATGATCTTTCCAGGGCAAGAAGTGAGAGAGAAAGGAAGATGTAGAGGTGTCGTAAACAAACAATCGCCCATGGCACTCAATTTGGGAGATGAGGGAGAAATAGTACATATAAAAGTAAAAAACGATCCTGATATTGCTGCAAGAGTATTTGTGTTGAACTTACATTGGAGATTTGGAAAAGTTCTATGAAAGCCTTAAATGGGGAAAAAATGCCACCATGTCCAAGAAGTTAACTCTGCAGATGTGCTTTTTGCGTTGAAATAGAGTTCCTGCATATTAGGTGACTCTGAGCAAGTTGCTAAAGAATCTTAATTTATTATTGTATTCATTCCATCAGAGCAAAGTTGAAAGTACTCTATAGGTGTTCATTACTTTTACAAAACTCAAAGTAGAACATAATTAGGATAATTCTCATCTTCCCATCTTCATATAGCATCATTTATTGAACACTTAATAAGTGACAGATGTGGAGACAAACACATTGCATTTAAATCACACAAAAATCTGAGAGAGTGGGTAATATTAATAACCTCATTTTGCAAGTTTCGGGCAGGTTAAGGCACTAATCAGTTAGCTAGTCTGTGTCTAAGTCATTTAACCTAAGTTTCTGACTCTGCAAACCTTTTGGGGAGAGGAGATCTTTTCAAGTATAAAATGTATAGATGCAGAATAGCTGTTTCCCAGATCAAACCCTTCCCTTCCATACACACCTGCATACATACCCACATACACATATGCACACACATACATGCAGATCCAAACATATGAATGTGCTCCCACACACTTCCCTGCCACCAGGGCTCTAATTTTGTTTATCTTTGTCTTTTGAGTTCTAAGAAAGTGACTCCAACCAGAACTTCAGGGATAAGCATTGGTTCATTTGAACCAATTATGACAATTTTATCCCCCTTCCTTGACTGGCCTGAGATGTAGTCTATGACTCAACTCTGTTAAATGAGATACAGTGAAAGTCCACTGCCAGAGCTTCTTGGAAATGTTTCTAAGCTCTTAAGAAAGAGAGATGGAAGGGAGAAGCAGGCCCTTCTTTCTGCTTCTGAACAATGATGTTTGTTCAAGAGCTATGGCAGCCATGGTGTGACCATGAGGGAAGTGAGATGGCATGCCAAGGATGACTCAGCAGAAAGTCAGAAAGGACCTGGCTTCTTGAGAGCACCACTGAGCCTCTGAGCTAGACAAGCTTGGCGCTGCTCCCAGTTGGGATTTACTGTTTGAAAAATACATTTTTTTATTCATTGTAAATGGGGTCTGGTGTGGCTTGTAGTTGGAGACTTCTAAAGACACCCCTGATATCTCATTGCATCTTTGTGAGAACTTCAGTGCATGAAATATAATATTCATTGATTTACATTCTTTGCCTCCTTCTCACTTGTGAGTATTTGCAGCCTGTAGGTGACATTGGCTTGTGATTCACTAAAATCATTTTATTCACTTAAAAAATTGAAAGAATACAACAACCTCAACTAAACTGATGGTGAGATTATGTTTTTGTTTGTGGCTTTTTTTTTTTTTTTTTTTTTTAGATGGAGTTTCGCTCTGTTGCCCAGGCTGGAGTGCAGTGAAGCGATCTTGGCTCACTGCAACCTCCCCCTTCCAGGTTCAAGCAATTCTGACAAGTAGCTGGGATTACAGGCGTGTGTGGCAATCCCCAGCTAACTTTTGTATTTTCAGTAAAGATGAGGTTTTACCACATTTGCCAGGCCAGTCTCAAACTCCTGACATCAATTGACCCGCCTGCCTCAGCTCCCAAAGTGCTGGGATTACAGGGGGTGAATCACCACGCCCAGCCAAGATTATGTTACATAAGATGGCAGCACCCATCTTGCTGGATTTCTTCATTCCTATTCTGGCCTTGAAAAAGCACACAACCATGGCAGAGAATCCCACATGACAAGGAACTACGAGAGGCTTGAGGCACTCACAGTGACCTCTAGATGACAACCAACAGGAAACTGTAACTCAGTACTATGTATGCGAGGACATGAATTCTGCCAATGGTGTTAAATTCGAAGTGGACCCTTCCATAGCTGAGCTTCCAGATGAATCCATAGCTTCAGACACCTCGACTGCAGCCTTACAAAGGATGCAGTTAAGTTGTGTTAGAACTATTGACCCATGGAAAGTATAGGGTGATAAATATGTATGATTTTATTTTGTTATTACTATTATCATTATTATTATTATTTTGGAGGGGATGAAGTCTCACACTGTTGCCGAGGCTGGAGGGAAGTGGCACGAACTCCACCTTCCAGGCTCGAGCAATTCTCCCACCTCAGCCTCCCGAGTAGCTAAGACTACAGGCACACACCTGCACGCCAGGCTAATCTTTGTAGTTTTGGTAGAAATGGTGTTTTGCCCTATTGGCCAGGCTGGTATCCAACTCTTGACCTCCAGTGATCCGCCAGCTCAGCGTCCCAAAGTGCTGGGATTACAGATGTGAGCCACCACGCCGAGCTATATGTATGACTTTAAACCACTCAGCTTGCTGCAGCGTGTTATGTTGCAACAGAAAATGAACACAGATTCTAGTACTCTCACAATCTTGAAAGCCAGAATCTTTTTACATGTTGAGCAGTTGGCATCCCACTCTAGCTCCGACCTCGAGATACCACATTTTTTTCTTAGCTATAGAGTTTGGGAGGGGGATTTGACAAGACCTGAGCTATATCTTAACTTGCCTATGCTTTTCAATTGTGCTGGTCTTATTGTTTTTCCCTACGTAATAAAGCATTAAGCACAGAATGATTATGAGCATTTAGTAGTTAGCAGCTTCATTAAGCTATTAATTACCCTTTCAAGTAAGCACAAGTTTCTTTAAAATGCCAGTAATTCCTGGGTTTTGTCTATTGCGATTTACACAATTCTCTTATTTACACATCCTAAGAAAGTACCAATTCTTTATTTCTTGCCATCTCTCTCAGTTCAGAGTAGAAAACTGGTGTTCAAATAAAGAATTCGACAGTGATCATGGCGCACCCTACCACAGTCAAGATTTCCAAGCTCTTTTTTTAATGTTAAAATTTTCAGAAGATCACTAATCAAAGAAACTCGAGTTTAATTCTGGTTGCTCTGTAACTCACAAGTTGCATGACTTTAGAAAATTATTTTCTCCTAGCCACTGGTCACTTATCTGAAATACTGGGAGATTAATATCTACCCCATGGATGTATTTTAATGAAATAATGCCAGTACGATTTTTAGCACAGTATTTGGCACAAAATATTCATGTCAAATAAATAATATAATAGAAAATATTTAATAAATATCAACTATGGTTTAGGCACTGAACTAAAAGCTTTACTTACATACTACTCCATTGAACTTCCACTACAAAAGTATATACCCATTTTACAGATGGGGCCACCAGCCCCCAAAGAGAGCAAGTAACTTGCCCAGTATTCTCCAGATCATGAGTGATTCAAACAGAAGCAGTTCAATACAAAAGCCAACTCTTACCAAACACTCCGTGGCCCCCTCCCCTCTCTTCCTGCCCACTGCTAACTTTGCTTCTTGGCAAAGATTGGATTTTCCTGCACTTTTTTTTTTTCCTGAGAGAATAGGCCTTTCTACTAACAGTAGGTGTCCTGTATTATCAGGTTATGATATAAGCAAGATATGTCATATGTTGTGTTTTAAGATTGTGCTTTGCTGTAAGTAACACCCATCTTTCCTCTCTTTTCTCTTTCCTTTTCTTTTTAAAGGGAGCGGCAGCTGGGTGCAGTGGCTCACGCCTGTAATCTCAGCACTTTGGGAGGCCAAGGCAGGCAGATCACAAGGTCGGGAGTTCAAGACCAGCCTGGCCAACATGGCAAAACCCCGTCTCTAATAAAAATACAAAAATTAGCCAGGCATGGTAGCAGGCACCTGTAATCCCAGGTACTTGGGAGGCTGAGGCGGGAGAATCACTTGAACCTGGGAGGCAGAGGTTGCAGTGAGCTGAGATTGTGTCACTGCACTCCAACCTGGGCGACAAGAGCAAGACTCTATCTTAAAAAAAAAAAAAAAAAAAAAAAAGGGACTTGGGCTTCTTCCCAATTCTAGTCCCTGTTCATGTCATCTGATATGTCCTTCAAAACAAAAGTCACAAAATATGTGCTCCTAAAGTCACTGGGTGCTTCAGTTGAAAGATGGTCACCTTTACTCCTGACAAATGATTGTACTTCCTTAAGGAGACTGTTCCCTCTTTTCTCCCCCAGGTCTAATTCACTACCCCCAGCTCTAATTCAGGACTAACACTGATGCAAAGGAGAAAGATGAATCCTACCAATATCATCCTATCCCATAATGATTTGCATTTGAATAAACAGATACACCTAAGTGAACTTTGAAGAACAAAAATATGCAAACCACTGAAGTCAGAAAGACTAAAATATAATGATTACAAATGGGAGTAGGAAGAGGGTGTCATCCAGATGAACATACGTTAGTCATGAATTTCACATACATCAGAAATATTTCTTTTTACTGCTCTGGCCCACCAAGGTGAAAAAGTGATTCACCTGTTCCGCCGAGGTACATTGTGTCTGTCCTCCATAATCCACTGGCAATCTTAATTGATGTAGCAATGCCTGTCTGAATCAGAACCTCAGTTCTGTATTCTCTGCTGTAGGAGATTGAGAAAAACAATCTACAGGTGTTACACTGAAGAACTGCATTAATTTATCTCTCCAACCTGTCCTCAAATCAATCCAGGGTTTATTAATCTTGCAGGCCTAAATACTGCTCACTAGAACGATGACATTTCATGATGAAGTTCTACTGATCAAGCAGGATGGAAAAATTTAAAAAGCAGCTGGAGTATGCTCCCACAGAGATTAAACTCAGAATTTGCAATGAATACCTGCAGCTTGTTTCTGCAGCATTCATGTCTTTTTCCAGCCATGCATGGAATTTTAAGGGCATCTTTCCACTGCTCATTTTCACTGTGCATGATAGAAAGGAGAAATCCATCCTCAATCCTAGGACTGAACCAATCAGCCCAACAACTTGCCCTGAGAACGTTCAGGAATGGGCATGTTACCTTTCTGGACCAATCAAAGTGGACAATGAGGTTTTTTAAAGACTGGAAAAGAGATCTTCATTCTTCACCTAATTTGATCTTAGAAAGATTCAGCCCCACACTGTTCTGAGAGCTCTGGTGCACATAAAAAAGGACAGCTTGTCTGGGAATGGAGTTAACAGAGAAGATACAGAATTGAGCAATGGAGGAAGAGAAGCAGCACCTTCTGACAGTTTGAGTCTCTGCTTCCAGCCTTACCTGAAGCTAGATCTGTCCTGTTCTATTCAATTGTGTGATCCAGTCAATTTCTTTCTTTTTTGGCTTAGAACAAATTGGAATGGATACTTTCATATTTGCCATCAAAAGCAAGCTAAAATACATGGTCCCTGGCAGTTGATAAATTTAGATAATTTTTCTGTTCATTTTTATTTAAAAAATATACAATAAAATAAAAAGAGACTTCATTGCACATCTGAGAAGCTTTGCTAGAAGCACTATTTATCAGAGGTTCCCTAATCTAAGCCCTGACTGTTTCATCCGTCTGATACATATGACCTCATAGAGTAATGGCTAAGAGCTCAGGCACTAGAGCCAGACTGGCTGGATCGAAATCCAGCTTCACTACCCACTAGCTGTGTGACACTTGGAAAACCTTTTACCTCCCTGAGCTTCTGTCTTCCCATCTGTAATGGGCATAAAAAAGATACTCCTCCTACGGGTATTTTAAGTATACAATGAGATAATTTGTGAAAAACGAAGAACAGTGTCTGGCATACTCTTAACATAAATGAATACAATGGCAGTCTTAAAATCTCATCCATCTGAGAATTATCATACTTCTAATAAGTGTTCTGTATAAACCAACATGAATATATATCAACTATAGACACCAATTTTCAATTTAAAAAAACTGTCCTTCCCTTTTTAACACCACCTCTTCTTCTGCTAGGTACATAGTACCTGAGTGCTGAAACAATCTAACCCCCATGACACAAGTTTACCTACATAACAAGCCTGCTCATGTAACCCTGAAACTAAAAGTTAAAAAAAAAAATTAAAAAGAAACAGAACTCAAAAAAAGATAAATAATACAAAAACATAATAAATAATTCTGCTACCATGTCTAACTCATTAAAAGTTCAATTGGGTATATGATGCCAAAAGAGAAGTTTCTAGTTAAGGGGCTTACTTTGCGTAGCCCTTCATTAATTATTATATAAGACAAATATCTAACTCAAACTTGTATGATGGAAACTCATGTGACAGACACTGAGAGAGGGAGAAGATACAAAAATTAATAATACATGAGTCTAATCATAAAGTTGTTCCCAGGCCAGTGGGAAAGACAAAATCAAAATAATTTAAAAGCAATGCAATAGTTTATTGCAATAAATATAATTTAACTCATACCCAACATCTGTATTAGATGCTGTTCACACAAAGATGAATTTTCACATAAGTCCTATCCTTGAAGAACTGACAGCTGTTCTCTTGTGACATATGTAATATGGGAAAGCCAAATGTAGTAGACTGTTAAAGCAAGAAGAGATGGAAGCAGTTAATGATATCTGAACCTTGACAAACCTGACAAAAACAAGCAATGGGGAAAAGATTCCCTGTTTAATAAATGGTATTGGGAAAACTGGCTAACCATGTGCAGAAAGCTGAAACTGGACCTATTCCTTACACATTATACAAAAATTAACTCCAGATGGATTAAAGATTTAAACACAAGACCTAACACCATAAAAACCCTAGAAGAAAATATAGGCAATACCATTCAGGACATAGGCATAGGCAAGGATTTCATGACTAAAATACCAAAAGCTATGGCAACAAAAGCCAAAAGAGATAAATGGGATCTAATTAAACTTAAGAGCTTCTGCACAGCAAAAGAAACAATCATTAGAGTGAACCAGCAACCAACAGAATGGGAAAAAATTTTTGCAAGCTACCCATCTGTGAAAGGGCTAATATCCATAATCTACAAAGAACTTAAACAAATTTACAAGAAATAGCAACCTCATCAAAAAGTGGGCAAAGGATATGAACAGGTACATTTCAAAAGAAGACATTTATGTGGCCAAAAAAACATATGAAAAAATGCTCATCATCACTGCTCATTAGAGAAATACAAATCAAAACCACATTGAGATACCATCTCACATCAGTTAGAATGGCAATCATTAAAAAATCTGGAGACAACAGATGCTGGAGAGGATATGGAGAAATAGGAACACTTTTACACTGCTGGTGAAAGTTAAAATTAGTGCAACCATTGTGGAAGACAATGTGGCCATTCCTCAAGGATCTAGAAATAGAAATACCATTCGACCCAGCAATCCCATTACTGGGTATATACCCAAAGGATTATAAATCATTCTATTATAAAGATACATGCACACATATGTTTATTGTGGCACTGTTTACAATATCAAAGACTTGGAACCAACCCAAATGCCCATCAATAATAGACTGGATAAAGAAAATATGGCACATATACACCATGGAATACTATGCAGCCATAAAAAAAGGATGAGTTCGTGTCCTTTGCAGGGACATGGATGAATCTGGAAACCATTATTCTCAGCAAACTGACACAAGAACAGAAAACAAAACACTGCATGTTCTCACTCATAAGTGGGTGTTGAACAATAAGAACACATGGACACAGGGAGGGAAACATCACACACTGGGGTCTATTGGGGGGTGGGGGACTAGGGGAGGGATAGCAGGGTATGGAGAGGTAGGGGAGGGATAACATTAGGAGAATACTTAATATAGGTGACGGGGGGATGGAGACAGCAAACTACCATGGCATGTGTATACCCATTTAACAGTCCTGCAAGATCTGCACATGTACCCCAGAACTTAAAGTATAACAATAATAAAAAAAGATATCTCTGAGGAGGGGTTGGGTTGGAATAAGGAGCTAAATTCTGTAATTGATTTCCACTCTATACTTTCTGGGTACAGGTGGTTTGGGACGTTATGTGTGATCTCATGATATTAGTCCGTTTTTATGCTGCTGATGAAGACATACTCAAGACTGAGGAATTTACAAAAGAAACAGGTTTAATTGGACGCACAGGTCCATGTGGCTGGGAAGGCCTCACAATCATGGTGAAAGGCCAAGAAAAGCAAGATACACCTAATGTGGATGACAGCAGGCAAAGAGAGAGCTTGTGCAGAGAAACTTCTGTTTTTAAAATCATCAGATCTGGCAAGACTCATTCACTATCACAAGAACAGCACGAGAAAGACCTGGCCTCATGATTCAGTCATCTATCTCCCAGTGGGTGGCTCCCACAACAAGTGGGAATTATGGGAGTTACAAGATGAGATTTGGGTGGGGACAGAGCCAAACCATATCACTTGTGCTAATGAGAAGTATATGCAAGATTGGATCCCCAGTGTTTAGCATGGCACTTAATAAATGAGTCTGAGCTTGATGTTCTGAGCACAACTGTGTTTCTTCTTATCCTTGTGAGTGCAAGTTTTATTGGCTGAGAAGTGGTTGTTAAATAACTTTCTGAGACAACACCCTCATGGAACACTGGCGTCTACTTTTAGCGGCATATTCATTGTTTATCCACCACTCCAAAGCCAACCCAGAATTTCCCTTCCCCTGCCTATCTTCTTCTTTTTAATTTAATTTAATTTTATATATATATGTATGTATATATATGTGTGTATATATATATATATATATATATATATATATACACATACACACACATATATATAATTGCATTTTAGGTTTGGGGGTACATGTGAAGAACATGCAGGATTGTTGCATAGGTACACACACGGTAATGTGGTTTGCTGCCTTCCTCCCCATCACCTATACCTGGCATTTCTCCCCATGTTATCCCTCCCCAACTCCCCACCCCTCACTGTCCCTCCCCTAGTTCCCCCCTACAGACCCCAGTGTGTGATGCTCCCCTTCCTATGTTCATACTGTTCAACACCTGCCTATGAGTGAGAACATGCAGTGTTTGATTTTCTGGTCTTGTGTCAGTTTGCTGAGAATGATGGTTTCCAGGTTCATCCACGTCCCTACCAAAGGACACGAACTCATTGTTTTTCATGGCTGCATAGTATTCCATGGTGTATATATGCCACATTTTCCCTGTCCAGTCTATCATCAATGAGCATTTGGGTTGGTTCCAAGTCTTTGCTATTGTAAACAGTGCTGCAATGAACATTCATGTGCATGTGTCCTTATAGTATAACGATTTATAATCCTTTGGATATATACCAAGTAACGGGATTGCTGGGTCAAATGGAATTTCTATTTCTAGGTCCTTGAGGAATAGCCACACTGTCTTCCACAATGGTTGAACTAATTTACACCCCCACCAACAGTGTAAAAGTGTTCCTATGGAGAGGCCAATAAAAAGCACACATTGTCTTCCCAGCCATTTTCATAACTAACAGTGAGCGTGTGGGGAAGAAAGCCTGAGTCGAGGCTCTGCTGCACTTTCTTAGTCCACGGTATCATAGTCACGTGGCTGGCTTTACACAGGAGTGAAAGCTAGACTTGCAGCACCTGTTTTATACTGGAGAGAGGTAATTTCCTCAGAGTGGGCAGTTAACGATATCCTCCAAAAGGAATGAACGAGGATATAGAGGCTTGAGTATGTTATTTAATGTTGAATGGGTAACCAAAGAAATAATTTAAAAGAAGAAATATAATCAATAAAAATGTGGGAAGAAGGAAAATGTAAGTGAACCAAATTGCTTGTCTTCCACAATGAGTGCCATTTCACATGATGAGTAACGTTCTTAAAGCTGATAAATCAATAAATAGAGGTACAAGTAAATATATAAGTTAGTGTGATGGAGGTAAACACCAGAAAAACTAAAAACCAAAATAGTAAAGGCAACCCCAGCATAATAACATTCAGAGTGAGGGCAGGGAGGAAGGCTTTCATGTTGCATTTTATATTATCTGCATTTTACTGCCTAAATGCCTTTCCTCTTCATCTTTACCTATAAAGATAATAGGCACAGTGCAAGATCACCTTCAATGCCAATGTCGGTCCCATCCCATCAGTACACATCAGCCCCCTTCTGAACATGTGACTCAGCTTTATTTTTACTTATTTTTACATGTAGTCAAGTATTTTAATTATGTGTATGTGATATAGTAATTGTGAGCTCTTCAGAATCAATAACCATGAGCCCT